>UCOM01003192.1:0-19616 GCA_900474385.1 Ormyrus pomaceus | reverse complement strand
GGACTTTAAAAAGTCTGACTAAAATTTTACTAGACTTTTCTATAAGCAAAAATAATTTATCTAATTTTTATATAAAACTGCAAAGAATTTGAACTCCTCTAATAGTCATCGGTCGCTAATTTTGACGTGAGAGGTGAAAAGGTTAAGATGCGCCACCAAGCGGAATTAATTTTATTTTTCATGTCTGACGCTTGGTGGCGCATCTTAACCTTTTCACCTCTCACGTCAAAATTAGCGACCGATGACTATTAGAGGAGCTCAAATTCTTTGCACTTTTATATAAAAATTAGATAAATTATTTTTGCTTATAGAAAAGTCTAGTAAAATTTTAGTCAGACTTTTTAAAGTCCTTAAAAAAATCTGGGAAGAAGTCTTAGCAGAAAGTCTGGTCATATGTCCCCAGACTTTAGAATACGAAAGAGAAGTCTAGGTAAAAGACTGGGCAAAAGTATGGGATCGTCTCATCGATCCAGACTATTGCTAGATCTTTGGAGCCAGATCTTTAAACAAGACTATCCAGACTTTTTTTTTTACACGGGGGTGGCTAGAAAAAGGTATCGATTTAGCATCTGCAGCAACTCGAAACAGCTTTTACCCCTAGCGAAGATCTAAGCGAGCAAGGGACAAAGGCCACCTCTCGTCTCTCGCAACCTCTCGAGCCTAATGGGCTAACTGCGTTGCACCTCCATCCCATCGGACAGACAGACTCGAGCCTAAAAAACCTCCCGGGCAGGCAGGCAGGCAGGCAGGCAGACAGCCGTGGAGGAGGAGGAGGAGGAGGAAGAGCGAAGCAAAAAGAAATGAGCGATCTCGAAAAAAGGGCCAGACAGGCTCGCTCGGGCCGACAAGCCGAAACGATAAATCGCCCGGGCGATTAGACGTCAGTTACGCAGCTCTCTAACACACTTCTCGCGTCTATCGGGCAGAAGCGCGCGGCGTATATACCGAGGCCGCGATTCCTCGATCGATATCAGCCTCGGCGGCGGCGGCGGCGGCGGCGGCAGCCCCCAAGAAAAGTGGAAGGCTCAGCGCCACGCGGTGTAATCGAGATTGGACCTACGTACGTAAGCCCTGGGCTGTGTGCAAGAGCCCGGATAGATAGCCCGGGGAGGGGGAGGAGGGCAAATGAATCGTGGGAGTAGAGGTTAGAGGCGCGCGCGCGCGCACACACACACACACACACACACTGTATATCTCGCAGTCGAAGCGCGTGTTGTTGCGCGCGAGAAGCGCGAGCCGCGCGGTGATAAGGCACACGAGCGAGGCGAGGCGAGGCGAGAAGGGCGAGACACGGCGAAAATTGCCTAATTTTCGATTTCGCTGCTCGACGAGCCCTGCAACGCTGAGAGCGTCATTTTCTTCGTTTAGAAAATGGGGATTTTCGGAAATGAAGCTCAACTTTCAAGGGTGCCTGGAAATCATTTAGTGATATATGGTTTTCTTTGCAAAATTAAGAAAAATTAAGCGTTTTATATATAGGCTTGAGAATGGATTGATAGAAATGTTTATCATTTTACAGGGAGCACAGGCATTAAAAATTGTCTGAAACATCCCGATGCCGCAACCGCAATCTAAAATAAATGATGTATACGCTCTCTTTACTGTATTCCGAGCCGTCGTACGACGCTTAGCTCAACATATAGACTTCGCCCCTTTATATCGAAGTATGCTCTTATATCGCTTCGCGTAATTGTTTTTGCGTGTTAACGTCGATCCCGGCTACATTTGCTCTAATAGAACCTTAATGCACTTGTTCCTTTTTTAACATTCGCTTAGGCGAAAATCCATTATACGGACGTAGCTCGAGCGAGTGCAACCCGAAGACGCGAGAGTGCAGAGTGCTATCTGCTTAGTTTCCGAGAATGAGAGTTTTGTATTACAGATTTCCATTCATAATGTAAAGAATGAGGGCGGGGCCGCGGGTTAATGTTACAAAATTGCTGACTGCCCCTTTTCATTGCTGAAGTATAACATTTACTTTACAATTGAATTAATCAGTGTCGACTTATGGTTCTATTTTAAAATGGCAGGCATTGACACGTTTGAAAAGAAGTTCATATTGCGTTTTAAATATTAAAGCTCGAGAAAAATGCATTGTTAAAATTACCGCACTTCAGCACTTCGACCCAATTTTCTTTCGTCGGCAATAAAAAGAAAAATCTTTCATTTGAATGATAAAAAAATAATAAACTTTCCTATTTTAAACATCGACATTTGCACAGTTTGTCCGATAAGCGGCGCATAACTGTTCGCGAAATTTTATCTTACTCGAGCCGAATCCAAACGGGGTCGGCGGTAAACCGAACCTGGGAAATTTCCGAGGAGATTCAAAAAGCCCACGACAGCCGGCTGCGATTCGGCTTATATTTCCCATCTTACCGGCAGAAACATAACGTGATCTTATTCATCGCACGTCGATGCGAGCGATTATTTTCGAGAACCGCTGCTCGCTACTTCTTCGGGGCTTAGAACTAGACTTTAACGCTCGACATTTTGAAAATAAGCGCTTTATATTGGCTCGAGTTCCCACGATATATTTTTAGGGACCGAAGGAACTTCGCTTCGAAAACCCAATTACGTCATTTATCTTCACGAGTTCTCGCTGAGCTAAAGTAAATTCGAAAAAATTAAGTTACGGTTAAATTCGCGGAATTCCCTTCGACTCAGTGGTGAAAAAGTGGTTCCGTAAATCTATTATTCCAAGTATGATTCTTTCTAAAGGGCAAAAAAAATTTCAGCTATTTCGAAAAGCAGCAATTATTATATCGCTATCGCTATATAAGCTTTTTCCATAAATACTAAATGTTTAATTTAAAAAAGCGATTAACCGAGCAGCAGAAGCCCCCTCCCGAAAAGAAAGCTCGCAGCGCGCGTTCGGATTTGCATGAAAAACGAGGCTCCTCACCTTCTCTACCCGGGCCGAATCTCGAAATCGCAACACGCAGACAGAAAGAGAGATTGTTTGCGCAGTAAAAATCTAAATTGTAGACGAGCCTCAAGTCGGGGGGGAGATTATTCCGGAGCCTTGAGCGAGTCGATCGCGGCGAGGGATAAATTCGAGAGGTGCAGCTCTCACTCTCTCTCTCTCGGGCAGGTTATATCGTCCGGGAATAATTCAGTATGCGCGGCGCGCGCTCAACCCGAGACCGGGAAAACCGGCGAGAGATATCGAGGAAAAGCCGCAAAGAAAGCGGAAATTGAGAGTGACAAGCTCGAGTTCCTTCGCGGCAACACACCTGCCGATTCGTTATTTTTAAAATTAAAAGCTTCTCTCTCTCTTTTTTTTACAGCTGTCCGGAAAAGTTGAGGTGCGCCCAATGAAAGGATATAGCGCCGCAGCGAATTTTCGAGTAAATATAGTGGCCGATAGTCCGGTTGGGCTATTAAATTAAGAAAATTAGATTCACCCAACTTACGATAATATTTTTGGACGCGCGGAATCGCAAAAATGCTTTTGTATATCCGGGAAGGAAGGAATTCGATGAATAAATAAGAACGGTAACGCAGAAAATAGACGGCGAAGCGAGATACAGGAATTATAAAAAGCCGCGGCCTTTTCAATTTCGTTTTTCAGCTTACGTAAGGCGCGGGTCTCGTAAAGTTATAAAGTTAATCATTGTTTTGTTACGTGCGCGAGTGCATGCACTTCTTTATTACGTTATGTAAATTATTTTTAGGTATAAAAAAACGACTCTCCTCGAGAGGCGATTAAAATTGATGACTGGTACGTTACGCATTTTTCGAAAAAATGGCGTGTCCGAAAAATTTGAAATTGGCTCAAACTGGCGGAGAATGTCGTAACTCGTTAAGAGAGGAAGAGCCATTAAGGGCATAAAAGTCAGCTTAAGTTATGATGTGTACTTCGCGCACAGTAAACGAAACGATTTTTTCCCCGAGCTTCAGCATCCGCCAAAAATATTAAAACGCAATTATTTCTCCTCGCAATAATGGAAAATAATTTACCTTGCAGTAAACCTGCAAAAGTGATTAATCATCCGCGGTAAATGTGAGGCGATTGATTAAAATAAGAGTCACCGTTTAAACATATTTTGTCCGCAGTGAATATCTTCATTATTATATTAATACGCTATGAGTTTGAAAATTTAATTATTTATTTTAATGCATGTTTAACTATCATATACTCTCTGTATTGTAAGCTTTAATAATACATTCAAACTTTCAGGTTGATAATTTCGCGCAATATAGAAATTGAATGAGAATTAAAATTGAAAATATTCGATATGTTATAAAATTTAAACTAATTTAAGTAATATACGGTTGGAAAATAAATTAAACTTTTACCAGTTACACTTTCATGAAATTGAAACGAAAATTTAATCTTGTTACAGTTTTTCTTTGTAATTTTATGAAATAAAATCATTTAATTCAAGGTAATTCATGCGAATTGTACAATTATAAATAATGTGAATTAATTGTAGTGAGAATTAGTATAATTTAACTGTAAAAAAATCACTATATCATTATTTATTAAAAGTATAAATGTGTTTATTAATTTAAGAAGCTTTTAAAATTCGCTGTAAAAATACGCAAAACTTCCATCCAACGCACAATAATAACCAACAAACAAAGAGTTAAAAACCCCGTCCGCCTGTAATTAAGAAAACAAAAGAATGCTCGAAAATAAGCAAACCCAAACAGCCGCGCATCATCGCAGGCCGCGGGAAAAAAATGCGCATTTAGACGTTTACATCCTTCATTAAAGCTCACAATCAATCTGACTGCGCGGAAAAGTGAGCCCGCCCATAACAAGAAAACACGGCTCATCACCGGTACATCTCTCCGACTCCGCCGGTCGAAACTCCCGAGAGAAGGAAAGGAAAGGGGGGGGAAAAAAAGCGCAGGCAGGCAGGCGGGCCGGTTACGCAGCCCAGAGAGATTAAGTTCTCAGGTGTCGAGAGGCGAAAAAAGGCCTCTCTGCGCCGGGAACGAATTTCCGTTCGGCGACGCTCGTAATAGACGATAATTAGCGAACGCTAGCCGGCGATTAGAATAGCGGATACGGAGGGGGGGAGGGGAGGAGAAACGGCAGCGGTGATTGTCGGCCGGTCACGATTGGGGGAGGAAAGACTCTGTCTTGCTTGGCCATTAAAATCTCGAGACCCTCCGAGCTCGCAATTAAGAACAATAAGAACCTGAGAATTCTTCTTGCTGCCGCTCGGCTGCGCTGCGCCGCCGCCGAGTTTCGTACGTCTCTCTCTCTCTCTCTCTCTCGCAAACACTAATCAACACTTTCTCCGATAAAGCGCCGAGGGAGTTCTCTCTTGCCGCGCGCGGCGAAACTATGTACTCGATTAACGTTTAATTAAAGATTTTTCGTTCCGACGTTTTCATTTGGCGCGACGTGATTTTCCGCGCGGCGGCCTATACTTTTTTCCCCCCCGCCCGCGCGGCTTTCATTGCAGAAGTGTGCTTTACTGGCACTCTTCGGGGGTTATTGCGGCTGATGAGTTCGAGTCATTTTTCTGCGGGGGTACGCTTCGTTTTCCGCTGCAAGCCAACCGAGAGATTGACTTTTTCTTGATTAGGCTTTGCGTCTGGATTGAAATTCTTAACTAATTATGTATCCTTATTCTATATAAAAACTGGAATTTCTCGTAATCGCAAAATATTCCTGTTGGACCTAAATCTTCCTGACGAGGAATTTTCCATCCCAATCCTCCCCGCGAAATTCTTATTTACCTTTGTTCCAGAATTGAGAATAAAGAGTGTATCCTATAAGTAACCTCCTCGCAAACAACACATCCTACATCCCAGATCCTTTAGCGAGAATACAATCCAAGCCCTCCGCGGCGGAACGCAAGGTCTTCGTTCGGTTCGGATTTTCGAAGCAAAATATAAAACGCGCGCGGCGGCCAAACGGCGCGAAAGCTCCTTCCACGGCGCGCATCTTCTCACGGGATGCGCGCGGCGCGTCCGGCTCTCTCTCTCTCTCTCTCTCTCGGGCCTTGCAATAACGCAAAATTAATGGCACGCGTCTCCTTAATCGGGGCGGCAAGTGGATTTTTGCGGGCGTAAAGAGTCCCTCCTCCCCGCCGCGGACGTTGATTGATTGACAAAAGGTAAAATCAGGGAATCAGCTCTCCCCCTCCCATTAACCGCCTCCTCTCTTAGGTAGTCGCGCAGAGGCGTGTCCCTCTCTCTCTCTCTCTCTCTCCCGCTTTGAGAGTGTATCGCGGCTCCGGCGCCATAACTCAATTCCCACTGTTATTCCGGCGCTCTCGGCTGATGGGGGATGTTATTAAGAGGACACCAATAACGCGGCCAATACGGCTTCATTACTAACTGCGCGGCCGCGTTAATGTATGCCCCGCGTGTATATACATGTATACACATCCGCGGCTCGCGCCAAAGCCGTATCGACTTACACGGCTGATTTACGGCGACTCGATCTCCGCGCGCCGAGGCTCTCGATTTGCGCGCCGACTCTGCGTGCGTTTGCTTTTTCGAGAGCGGAGCGAGAGAGGAGAGAGAGAGGGGGAGAGGGGGAGGCTTTTTCTGCCTCGTAAAACGCGCGCGCGCCTTTTTTCCGCGATCATTCATTTATTTACCGTGGATCTTTTTCAGGCCTGCCTAAGAGCTGCCGGAAGATTTAGTGCGGATGAGCCCGCGCTCTACTCTCTCTCTCTCTCTCTCTCTCTCTCTCTGTGTGTAAGCGAATTAATTTTTTGCTCGAGATGCCGCTGCCGCCGCCGCTACGAGGCGAACGGTTTAACATATTTTGTATTTAAATTGTTGCCGACGAGAGCTGAGCTTTTTGTCGGGGTAACTGTAAGAACGTTTTGATTTTGCGGAATTATTATGATTAAGTCTTGGGCGAGTGATTGACAGGTCTGGCCTGAGAATCGACACTGTATAATGTCAGGAATCTCTTGTAAATTTATCTAGAATTTTTTTAGAGCCTTGTAATTGATTATAAAATAATTTCGCCGAGTATAATTATTATACGTGTTCCCTTTTACAATTTTGTTCCAGACGTGCCAATAGAAAACTAACCTTTTCCTCTGCAGGATTGCAAATTAGTTAATTTATTAACTTTGTAACTGTATACTACACTGTAGGTAATACTCTGGAATGAATATGTGAAATATTTTAAAGGCACTTCGTAATTTAAAGAGTTTTATTGTAAAATCGTGGCAATATTTTTTTTATCCCTGCGCGCGTCATCATTTCGCATTGATAACTTCGCGTGGAAAAAGTAACTGCAGTTATAACAAGTATATTATCGATGCTTATTACATGGAAATTCGCGAGTCGGAAAGCGTATTTATAGCGGTTATCTAACGCAACCGAATGATCTTGACTATTTCAGCTGCGCAGCGAACCGATATAATAATGTTTAGGAATTCACGGGGAGTCACGGGCTGCTCATATAATCGTTATGGTGATAAATCAATTGCAGCCGTTCGTCGCCGGAAATTTAATGCGGCCGAATTAACCACTCGGAGCGATTTTGGCGTAAATGCGTTACGCACTTTTCGGCTGGCGATTTGCCATGAAATTCGTGCTCCGGTCGTAATAAAGCCAATTACACGAATTCGGATAAAAACAGAGGGAGAGAGAGAGAGAGAGAGAGAGAGATATATATTTTGCAGTAAAAATGAAACAAAAAATCCACGTCATTGACTGCAAAATTCGATTACTGATATAACGAAAACTTCTGTTATTTATTAACCTGTAAAAATACATGGAAAATATTTAAAACGAATTTAATCAGCTGGATTTCCGTACAAATTTTTTTTGAATATCTCTAATGTCTAAAATATATTAATGCGATAAAAATGTTTGCACGTTTAAATAATTTATAAAATTACTTTTAACTCAATTAAAAGAATGTTTACAAAGTATTTGTAATTTTTTATTAATTAAGATAAAATAAAAAATATGCTTTATTATTATTAACGAACTCGAATCGTGCTTGTATATTTCGAAAACATTTTTCAATATTCAACTTTTTAATGTTTAATTTGAGTGACTATAAAAGCACGTCATTAAATAATACTAAAGTTGTTTTCAAATTTATTGAATTGTTTTAATTTAGATCCTCAATATTATACGAACAAAGATAAAATACGTATCCGCAAACGTAAATTTCATTATTAGATTTTCCCTCTTGTCAATTAAAACAAAACTGCAATTTCTATTTTAAAACATCGAATCAGTCGCGAACGGATTCTCTCGCCGCCCGACACATAAGGAATCGCGCTTACGTACCCTTTGGATTTTCCGCACAAGCTCAATACCCGCGGCAACTCTTAAACTTCCATTACACGGAAAAGCACGATCCTCGAGGCCGGCTCCGAAAGCCCGCTGCGCGAATACAGTTATTAGGAAAGTCAGCTCGTTCCCGGCGGCGATCGGGAAACAAGCGCCGGATCCCGGGGAATTAGCAGCGCGCCTCCTTCGCCCCATCAGTCCTATCGGGCGTCTGGGAAAAGAAGAAAAAAAGAAATAGCGCCGTCTAATAACACGATTGGCCGCTCTCCGCGGCGGCGGCGGCGGCGAAAGAAAGCCAGCGACGGCGGCGCGCTACGCGATCTATGCAAATCCGGCAATTTACATTCAGAAGCGCGCGGCGGCGTATTCATTTCTGCGCCGCGCTCATTAAAATCCCATCGGCGCGAGGAGGAG
The DNA here is from genome assembly GCA_900474385.1 of Ormyrus pomaceus. Taxonomy (NCBI): domain Eukaryota; kingdom Metazoa; phylum Arthropoda; class Insecta; order Hymenoptera; family Ormyridae; genus Ormyrus; species Ormyrus pomaceus. Next base: position 10,967 of record UCOM01003192.1, on the reverse strand, counting down.
CGACAGGACAGCGAAGGGAGAGAGAGAGAGAGAGAGAGCCCTGGCTCGCTCCGTGATTAATTGAAAGCTCCGGGAGCGACTCGGAGGATATCTCGGAGAGAGCCGCCGAGACGATCGCGCTTGGAAATCTCGCGCATATCACTCGATTCCCCGTAGATTCCCTCGCTTTCGACTCGCGCGTCTCCGAGGCTCTTCTTCTTTCCGAGCTCTATCTGCATCTTCTCTCCCTCGAGCCGCGCACCTCTCTCTCTCTCTCTCTCTTTCTGTGTGTGCGCGCGCGAGCGCACCTTTCTCACATTATCTCTCTCCCCCCCACCCCCGGCCTGTCTTGCGAGAGGCTCTTTTTGCACGCTCCGCCGTTTTTCGTCGCTCGCGGCGCTTTTATTTTCGCCCGCGCCACCGGCTTCGAGCCCCGAGCGGAAAGAGACGCGCGAAGGCGACCGAGGTTTATATAAACTGCCTGGGATTTCCTTTCGATTCCGCTGACAGTTTTCCTTTTATCGAGTGCGGGGAGCTCCACGTTTTTTTTTCTCTCCGTTCTCCGGCGTTTGGGAAGAATCGAGTGCCCGGTCATCCCCCTCTATTTTCCGCGAGAGCGGAAAAATATTTTAATCGAAGCTCTTGGTAAAAACTGACTCTTGGACTTCAGATTGTAAAAACTCGTCCTCAAACGCGTTTTATTGTCTTGCGCGTTAATTATTTCCACTGCCACATTAGAGAGCGAGCTATCGCGACTTTGCCGCCCCAGTGTTTCCAGCAACCTGCGTAAGCTCCGCCGCAAAAATCGCGTCTTATCATATACGCAGAGCCAATCTCCTCGGCAGAGGAAGCCTGCCCGTCCTCGGCGGCGCTCAATAAACCATATCGATCAATCAATCAATTACCTCCGGGGCAATCTTTCCTTCCACTCAGGCCGGTACTTTTCCTCGGCGACGTGCTCTCGCGTCTCTCTCTCTCTCTCTCAGGAAGACTCGAGGTCGAGATCTCGCTGTGATCAGCCGCCGCGGGGGAGTAGCAGAAGTCACGGTGCGTGCAATCCGAGACGTGACGGAGGCCCTCAACAATGAGAATCTCGGATTTTTCCCCGCGCGCCGCCGCCGCCGCCGCCGCCGCCGCTTCTGCTCTCGAGATACCGGTCCCTCTCCTCCTCTATTCCGTCCGTCCGTCTGTCCGTCCGTCCGTCCGTCTTTCCGAGCGTCCGGATCCCCTGGAATTTCTGATGAATTGCCGATGGAAATGAAACTCGTCGCAGATACGCGGGATTAGCGGATTGAGACATTCCTGCCAATGTCTCTCCGGGCCAGGCGCGACCGACGCCGCCGCCTGTTTCCAAGCCCTCTCTCTCTCTCTCTCTCCCACTGGCATTCCGAACCGGCCTGGAAACACGGGGTTGTCGCTGGCGAAGCTTCGCGGACTATCGACGAAAATTGCGTTGGTTTAATCGATGTTCCGTTGCTCCTTTGCTCTTTCCGAGGAAATTCTTAGGGGAATTTATAGTGCCCGGGGGACCGGATCGGTCGAGGCAATATCGTGTGTTTCGATATAATTAAAGAATTTTATCCCGTTTGTTAACCTTATACTGTTCATGTTTAACAGACAGCCCTTTTATTTTTCTTGCAAACGAACAACGACGCGAGCCTCCTCTTCTTAAACTCGTTGAACTAATTCGAGCTTCGACGTCCCAGAATCCCATTTCGGGAAGAAAAGCCTGCGCGAAATGCATATCGGGAGTGATGTTTGCGTTTCCTGAATCGGAAGCGTTTCCGACAATTATCCACCGCCAGCCGACTTACAACGGAGCCAGATGCAGATTGCCGTGAGATAGAGAGAGACTCCGTAAGTTCAAAGTCTCTCGCGAACCTTTCATTAACCTATTCCGATTAATCGGCTCGCGCGAATCCCGCGCGAAATTCCAAAGTTCCCAAGGAGGCCAACCATATACCCGCCGCGCGCGCTTTAGATTTTCCAAAATGAACCGTCTGCGGAGGATCTCTCGCGTGCTTTAAAGCTCCCCCGCAGTCGAGGCTGTGCAATTTTATCCGCGCGGGGAGAGAGAGAGAGAGAGAGAGGGCACACGGAATCGGCGCCAAGGAGCTCGGCCCGAGCAGCTGAGCGAAGATCTCCGCGCGGAGAGAGAGAGAGAGAGAGAGCAAAGAAGCGAAACGAGTCCGCCGCGTTAAATCCAGTTGTGTGCCCCCGGATAGCCGGGGCTCCGCGTCGCGTCGCCTCGCGCGCGCGCGCGCACCAAATCCAATTAACAAAATCGCAATCGCGAGCTCGGCGAAGAAAAGTAGAGCTCGTCGCCGCGCGCCGCTGCGCTTTCCCTTCCGTCCCTTTTGCTCTCCTTCTCTCTCTCTCTCTCTCTCTTGGCGCGCCGAGCGAAATGAACGAACGAAGCGCCGCTAAAATAATTGCTCCCTCTCTCTCTCTCTCTTTCTCTCTCGGTACGGGCCAATGATTTCGCGCAATCTCTCGGTGCAATCCACTTGTTTCCTCTCGTTCTCCCTACCTCTCTCTCTCTCTCTCTCCGTGTGTACGTCCGCGCGCGCGCGCGCACACACGCGTATACCCTCTGCACGGGAATTCCTCCGCGAGAACTCGACAGAGGGAAATGGCCAATGGGAACGAAATGACCTTTGATACCAGCGGAGAGAGAGAGAGAGAGAGAGGGAAACAAGTTGACGTGACGACTCGTCGAATCAGCTCGGGCGCGAGAGAGAGAGAGAGAGAGCGAGAGGATGCAGGGTAATAACGAGGCAGAGATGGATGGCCCGCGCGAAAGAGTGAAGGAGCGACGCGAACGCGCGACGACGACGACGACGAGGCGACGCGAGCCGAGGAGGAGAGGAACGTGACGCTTATTGGCCGAGCCCCGATTAGCCGGCGATTCCGCCAGACGTACGTCTCTCTCTCTTTCTCTCTCTCTCTCTCTCCTCTCGGCGCAGGAGAAGTGAATTATCGCTGGGCCGCGCGATGATAATTACTCTAATCGCCCGGGCTCCGGTGCACGCTTTTTTTTTCACCAAGTTTTGCAAGCCTCGCCGATTATCCGGCGTCGTTTTGAAGGAATAGCAAGGAATTATTCATTCGGCGAGCCGATCGCGGGATGTCGGGCATTCCCGGGTAATTCGATGATGATCTAGGGGATAATCGCCGATTTTTCCTATAGGCCTCCGCGGCCGTCTCGAGAGAGCTGCGTGATAATTCTGCTTCGTTTCGTCAATAACGAGATTGGGCTACTTTGCGAAATTGCGTGGTTATTGTTTCAGGAATTTTCGATTCGTGGCTTTCGCAGTACCTGTACTTTCTTGCAAATGGTTTGGATTCGCTCGCTGGTACAGGTAAGGTATCGCATCTTCTGTTTTAAAATTGTATCGAAAATCGACCGTTTTATCCTCATAAATTCAAATTCAGCATTTTTTATACACCTAATAAAGAATAAATTTACCCTCAACAAAATATCCAGTGATAAACTTGTTTTAAAAGCAACAAGATCGATTCGGCAAAGGCACCACGGAAAGTACATAATCAAATTCCAAACTTATTACGTGGAACGACATCGGCTCCGCGGCAATCCCCTCCCACCCCCGATATATAAATAATGCAATAAATTCGAAATATTTCGAGAAAATCGTGCGCGCGCGCCTTTTTCCAATATCGAAAAACAATTTTACAACGCCGCTCGCGCGTACAGCGTCCGCTAAACAAAAGAGGCCTACCCTCCGCACAACAATCGCTGCCCGCCGCCGCCGCCGCCGCCCGATGTAACTGCAATCCACTTTATAAATATCAATTACCCGGCTCTCCCGGCGCATCCATCTCCCAGGGACGCAATAAAATTTCAATAAGGAAATCGATCATTATCAATTGGCCGATACGCCGAGAGAGAGATAGAGAGAGAGAGCGGCTAGACGGAGCCGCCTCGCAGAAAATGCGCCTATCCCCCGCGCGCATCTCGATCACGATCGAGCCGGAGATCGCAATCGCGCACGCACGCATGCGAAATCGCCCACTCTCCTTTCTCTCTCCGCTCCTGCCGACCCGCGCGCGGCTTTTTGCTCCTCTCCTCCGCGGCGCGCAGAGTCGAACGGCGGGGGGAGGAACGCACGTGCGTGAGACTGTACGCGTCTCCGCGGGCTTCTATGCGCGCCGAGAGAGATCTCTCGCTACGATATACGTTCGCCGGGCGAAAGCATATATAGTTTACCGCGCCATTTTTTTCCGGGAGCGCGATGCCGATTGAATTTAATCGCGAGCGCGGCCGGGGCTCGGGAGAGTTCGAGCGCTGCGACTCTCGTGGCGGGCGATTATGTATCGAAAAGCATTCGCGTTTTAAAGGTAAAGTGCTGCGTTTTTAAAAAAACGACGAAACGAGGCACTTGTCAGTACGGCCGCATCCTTGACCCTTATCGCGAGCTTCAACCCGGTTATAATCCGTTCGCGCAGAGCTCCGACGCGCTTAAATCTTAATGGAGCCGGGCGTCCTCAAAAAAAGAAAAAAAAAAAAGAGAAGCTACCGGCCCAAGAGACAAACTCCAAGACTGCGGGAGCTCGTTCAAAGAGAAATCCGGAAAAAGAGCTCCGTCTAAGCAGCGACGCACTTCTGAAAAGCGTCGTCTTTAAAGCGCGCCGGTGTGCCCCTTTGCCTCCGGGAAAAGCTCTCTCAGGGAAAGCGGCGCGCGAGCGAGAAAGAGAGCGCCGGGGGGGTCAGGCCGCGCGCGGTAAAAAGGAGGAATGCGCACGGCCGCCGCCGGTGATGCGGAACTCTCTCTCTCTCTCTCTCTCTCTCTCTCTGCGTGTGCACACGCCGCGAGAGTCCTTCGGACCAGCGAGAGAGCCGACGTTTATACGCGCGAGAGAGCGGTGCGTGCGCCAATGACCCTAACGGCCGGCCGGCCTCCCCTCCTCCTTGCGCTGGCAAAGTCCGACGTTGCGCGGGAGGAAGGGACGAGAGCGACTCGAGTCGCTACCCTTTCTTTGTTTGAGATTCAAAGTGTACCGGGAGGCAATTGGTGGAAGAAGCTGCCGTTTGGGGTGGGGAATTTCGTTGCAGATAAAAGAAGGTTTTGGAAACGGCGTTGACTAATTAATGATTTCTTGGTGAATAGTTTGGAGCTTCGATATTTCAACTTCTTTTTAGGGAGCTTTTCAATATTGCAAGAAATAGGGTTGATAACGATCTCAACAAATAATATTTAGTATCGTTAACGGAAAAGGTGCCTTTGTTATTCCTATATATTTCACAATTATATTGATAAATCAATCATTACATTCCCGAGTAAATAACACATTAACTAACAGATTCAACCAGTCCGGAATCCTATTCAGAATTAAAAGGCCCCCGTCTCTCGCTTTCTCCTCCGTCCGAAAAAAAATAATCTCTCTCCCAGGCGGTTTGCTCTATTTTCCAGCTGTAAGTTTACCCTCGACGCACTTCTCTCCTGGCGGGTCTCCTCTACCGGGAACTCGATCGCTGACCGATAGCGGCCGCGGCGATCGTCGAGCGATCTGGAAGGGAAGGAACGATCGAGAGCGATCCATATACTCTTTTCCTATAATACACCTGGGAAACATAGGCGAGCGAGCGAGAGAGAGAGCCCGAAGATCCCGATTTGCGATAGGGGGATCTCGTCCTCCTCGTCGTCCTCCTCCTCCCCCACCTCCTCCTCCTCCTCCTCCTCTCGTTCAGCGAAGATGAACGTTTCCAGGAAAACGCGCATGCGGCGCAGTTTATCGTCGGGTACTTAGAGGAGAGCCGCTGTTAGGTACTCGGCCGAGGGTAAAGTCAGATTTTGCGATTACAACTTAATCCTTGGGAGATTGTGTCCCTCCTTTCTCTCTCTCTCGCTCTCTCCCTCCGCGGGGCTGCACCTCGTTGATTGAATATTTATGCGCTGTCGAGTTTTTGTGTGTACGTAAGGAAGGAAGAACTGTTCGCGAGCTGTTCGTGGAGTCGCCCCCTGCTCCCCTTTTTTCTGCAATTAAAGGCCCGATGTATCGAGTATCGATACCAAAGGACCTTAAGGTATTTGCTTGTCGAATCTGCGCGTACCTCCTCTGGGTCTGTTTATTTTGAGCCTGCTTTTCGAGCTCGGAAACCTTTATTTTCTATCGGAAAATAAATTCGGAAAACAATCCGTTCGACCGCGGCGTATATAATCAATTTAAAACTAAATTAACAAGAATCTATACCCGTACAGTGTACTCCCATTATTCCAAAAGCGGCTTTCGAGCCACTCGAATGACCGTCATTACACAGGCACCGAACGAGGACAAACTCGATCACTCGCCGTTAAAAAAAAGGCGCCTAACAATCCATTAGCTCACCTCGGCTCGATAACTCCTCTCGGAAAAACCGCGATCCCCGCTCCGCGTTCGCCCCGAGAGAGAAAGCGATTAAATGCCCCAAGAACACTCGCGGCAATATCCCCCTTCGGCAGCCCGCAGTGACTTCTTGCCCCGAGTTCATCGGCGGCTAGAAAGAAAAAAAAACAGAGCCTCCTCTACCTCGCAAAAAGCGCTTCAAGATTTAACAAGCCCTTTCAGGAGTCAATTGAATATAAATTTTCCCACGCGGCTACCGCCGCGCATATAGCTATAATCGAGCGCCAAGCGCGGCCTAATCCTCTCGTGTTACCGGCGCACGTGCGCCCGGAGAAAGAGAGAGAGAGAGAGGAAGAGAAGTCGGCTGCCTTTGGCCACGAGCGCGTCATCCTATCCACTCGTTTAGCGCGCTGAAAAGCGAGAACAAGTGGAAATGAAATCTCGCCGATTACGATAATGGCTGCACAGAGAGAGAGAGAGAGGGGGAGGGGGAGACGGTTTACGACTGATCGCTGCGCGGCTGGAAATCGGCTCGTTTGCTGCTTTGCCGCGTGCTCGCGGGGCGCCGAGATTAGCGAGCTTGTCGCCGGGCATCGCGTTGGGAGGGGGAGGAAATGCCTGACGACGACGCGGCGGAGGGAAATTCGCAGCCTGGGATATATTTTTCGAGGTGCGCGGGGTTCAAAAATTTCGTTCTCTCGCGTCGAGCGCATAAATAAAATAACGTAAAAAGGCTTTGGGATGCGCATCGCTCCCAAAGCAAATTATCGAATGAAAAAGCAAGTAATTTAAGCGGGTAATTGCACGTCGATAAGAAAATATCTCCCCCTCTCTCTCCCCCCCTCGGCATTTAACTCAATCGGGCAGCTTTGTTTTAACTGCTCTCCTACAATATAATCCTCGGGGCTTATCTCCTTAATCCCATTTCACACATCGAGGGGTACTTAAATATATAGATCGCATACATCAGCGGCAGCCGCGCGTCGGCGGCTTTTCCCGGCCGGGCTGTTTATAAAAGGGAGGGCAGGAGGGGGGAGAGGGGGGAGGTGGGGGCGAAAAATGCGGAGGATACAGACGTTGTTGTTCTCGCCGCTCGAAATATCGGCTTGTATCTCTCTCTCTCTCTCTCTCTTTCTCTCTCGGGGGGCTCTCTCTCTCTCTCTCTCCTCGATCGCAAAAGTGGGAGGGGGCGAGTCGTGCGTTTTAAGGGGGGTAATGCAAACCGCCGGTGAATTTGGCGGCGGAGGAAGATCATCAAGCCGATAGGCCGCCCTCTTTCGTGACTATACACAGTCTATATGTATATCGGGAGGAGATGATCGTGCCCTCTTCTCGGGCCAAGTTCACGCGCGCAGCGAGCTCTCTGAACCGAGAGCGAGAGAGAGAGAGAGAGAGAGCAAGCGCGAGGTCATTGGGCAGCCTGCTTCGCAACAAATCATGGTTAATGATCTGACCGATACTTTAGCTCCCTCGATGCTCCGGCGAGAGCGCCCCGCGAACAAAGTGGGGAGTCGCCGGTTATATATACGCGCGCGCGCGCGATATATAGAAAAACGGCCGACTTGTCTTAGTATCGCTCGCGCGCGCGGATGGCTTTTATGGGTGCGTCTAAGGCGCACTGCGCACCGACGGGGGTTTGTTTGCTCGGGCTCTCGCGCGCCGCGGATGATTTGTGGATGCGTGCCGGGCGTTTACGAGCCGCCAGTCTTTTAAGCTCTCTCGGGCTTTTTCAATTTTTTGAGGGAGCTCAGCCGCCGGGAGAGGAGGACGCGCCGCGCGGGAACGGACGCGAAGTCAAGCTCACGGGAAGCGATCGACTTGTTTTGTTAACCTAGTCTTTGCTGCTTGAGAATTCTTACCCGGTTTTTCAGGTCGAACTTTGGCCTTTTGGATTTTACTTTTTATCCAATCAGTTTTCTTTACACGGAGAAAAATATTCCGTCGATTTCTGACGGCGAATTAAAAGCAGTTTTTTTAATTAAACCGAATAGACTCGAAACCTCCTCTTTTACCAATCGCAACGTTTACAATGAAACAAATCCCCTGATAGAAACGGTATATCTGTTGCTACAACTATTAGCTCGTGCACAGAGAGAAAATGAAAAGACAATTTGAAAGGCTTATACGAAAATGAAACTTTATTTAACTATCTTATCTCGACGACTTCTCAAAAAGTAATGGCAGCTCCGCTTCTTTCGTCTTCAAAAATTCACTCGCAAAACAAAACTGTTTCTTCCCATGGTAACGAGCGTCTCCATTGGCATCCGTCGTCCGTGAGAGCTTCTCGCTTCGCACCCCGCGCATTTATCGTTTCTTATGTCATGATGAATTTAAATCGCGGCCCCGGACGATCGCCGTGCACGCTTGCCTACACATCGACATTTTCAGTGTGTTGAGAGCTCTTAAAAAATTATTTTAATATAATAGATTTATATTTCAGGGCAACATATGTAAATCCGTAACAATATCTTAGCTTATTTTGCAGTTGAAAACGACAATTTAAATATGTTTACTCATGAATATTTCGGTGTAATGATATATTTCATCTTTTAAAATGATTTTCCATTTGTTTTTTCTTTAATTCATACATCAATTTCAGCTACAAAAGGCTCCATTTAAAATCCACGTTAACCAGCCCAACTGGTTAATTTTCCACCAGGGTGTCTCAAAGTGTTTATTTACTTTCTAATTAAAATAATACACAGCCAGCTCGCATTCCAAGCTCGAGCGTGAAGCAGCGCCTATACCGCCTTGTCACGCTTCCTCAGGTGGCCTGGCAGTCTTTCAGCGCGATTACAACATAATTTAATCCCTCCCTCTCCCTCTCTGGCGGAGCGTCCAATTTGAAGTTGCCATTACTCGGCGATAACGCCGGCCGGCGCTGCTCGGCCGATCGTTTCGCACCGCGCTCCTCAGCCAGTGAAAGGTAAACACACCAGGCGCCTTTTATATCAATAACCCCCGCGCGCGCGCGCCGAGTGTGTGTGCGCGCGCGCAACGAGCCATCTCCATCTCCGCGCGCGGCCCCGACGAACGGAAAAAAAATAAAAAGAGCTCCGCGGCGCGCGGGGGGGGGGCGCCGGACGAGGAACGGGATTCCCGCCGGTGCATTCATAAGTCAGAGCGTAACTCCGGTAGCCCCCCGAGTCGGCGCGTGCGCCACCGTCCGACACACACACACACACACGCCACACGTGCTATCCTCACGCATCTCCGCAGCCGTTTAACGGTGCCTCGGGGCCCGTGTACCATTTGCCCCCGCGCCGTCATTTCTATAATCCTCTCTCCACAATCGACTCGACCGCCGCGCAATCGCTTATATATATCTCCGCGCGCTTAATAAGCGCCGAGAGAGAGAGAGAGAGGAGTATTGAAACGTCAGGCCTTGCTTTTTGCCCCGGCGACGGGAGAAATTATACATTTGACTCGATCGCGTAATGAGCGAAGATGCGCCGCGGAGATAATTCGCCGCGCGGCGGTTTACGTTATTCGCAGATGCGCCGAGCGAGACAAGCTCCGCGGCGGATTACGATCGGTTTTTCGAAAATCGCCGCCGCGCGCCGATGTCAAAACCATCGCCGGCCGAGTTTATAATGCGCCCAGGCGCGGGAGTATATTACATCGGCGCTTATCGGCGAGCTTCAATCGGGGATTTAGAGGCTGTCCGGAGCTCGGCGGCTAAATAAGGCTTTTAATTGCCGCGGCTTTTCTAAGATTACATTCGTATGATCGGGAGTAATTGCTGCCGGGTTCGGTTATCAATGTTTTGAATTATGTATACCGCCTTGTCTAATTAGTGCCTCGTTCGCCGCGGGGAAGCGCGCGCGGCTCTTCCGGCAGGCTCTCTGCACCCTTGACTCTTTTTTTTTTCGCCAATACGGTGAAAGTACGTATCAATATTTCTTCGATGGAATATCGGCCGCTCGGCAGGAGCAAAATGCTGGGCGTTATATTAATTTCGTCGGCGCGTATGCAAAGCTGCCCTCGTCGTGCTTGCATAGAAATTGATGGTAATCAGAGAGTCTGTGTAGTGCTACTGAAACTCCCTCGGATTCGCCTCCAACTTGAATAATGAATAGATTAATTGGTTTGTGTTTACTGTCTAATTATCTAATTATTTAACTCGAAGGGCTAGAACGGGGAATATGCCTCCATATTTTAATGAAATTCAAATTTATTTAGACTCTTTGTTCCGATGTTGAATCGAAAACTTGCGTTACGACGTGTATGTAAATTACATCTGCTCGAGAGCATTGAATAGGCCAAGTTCCACGTGCTAAATTCCCTTATACAGGAGTTACCATTGCAAAAAGACACGCGCTGGAAAATCATATATCTTTAACGCTCGCCCGATCGCGGCGCGTTTTATTACACCTCGAGTACACTCGGAGCGCATTGAACGATCCGTCAAAAGTTCTAAAGTATGCGCGCATCGATATATAAGCAACGTTCGGGCCTTCGTTCGATTCCTAAACAACGACGTTTCGAGGAGGAGAGATAAGAGAGCCTCCAATTAAAAGCGGCTCGGAGCTGCGCGCATCTCTCAAAAAAACATAATCATCATCTCGGCGAGGTGTCAAATTAAGTACATAATACGTCGCGCTTTACAGCTCGTAAATCGTCGAGGGGGCAGGGGGCAGGGG
>UCOM01003191.1:0-19638 GCA_900474385.1 Ormyrus pomaceus | reverse complement strand
CCATCCCCCAAACTATTTCAATCTCCGCCAAGAGCCCCAAAAGCCCAAACCAAAAGCCCCAAACTCCAAAAAGCAAGTGTCTTCAGCGCTCTTTCCACCTCCGGCCGAAAAGGAAGCCCCGCGAGCTCCCCGAAAATTCGAAAGCAGCCCAGCGCTCCTCCCAGCCAGGCCCCTTAATCCAGCATCCCCGTGTCGGTCCTTCTCCTCTCTCTCTCTCTCCCGGCTCCATTGTGAACGGAGCCTTGGCTCTCGCGAGGCGGGAGTCTGCGCGGATCAATAATCCGGCGCGCGACCCCCCGTCCGGCCATACACGTGGATCCTCTCCTTCTCTCTCGCTCTCCCTCGGCCTCGTGCCACAGCCTTCCACCCCTGCGAAGAGATGAGCCCTCCCTCTCTCTCTCTCTCTCTCTTTCTCTCTCTGTAGGCGAGGGGTCGCGCGCGACCGTCCGGATGCTGGATGCTAGTAACGCGCTCGCCGCCGCCGCTGCCGCTGCTCTCCGCCTGCCGCTGCCGCCGCGGCCTACGCCCTGCAAGGTGAACGGAGCTTTTTTTCTTATACACACTCTTTTTCCGCGCGAGAGGAGCCGCAGAGGAGCGACGCGAAAGGGACGACGACGCCGCTGCCGCGGCTTTTTCTCTCTCTCTCTCTCTCTCTCCGCGAGGGAGACTGACGGAGGTTAGAAGGAGGCGCGGGCAGGAAGCTTGGTGGGTGAGGCTGACTGGAGAGGTTTCGGGACTGATCGCGATTGTTTTTTTTTTTTTTTAGTAGGACCTCGGGCCTTGGTTTATTGCGAGGAGGGGCTGATTGGTTGTACGTCGTGTTGCTTAAAATTTAGTTCGCCTTGCGATCGCAATCGCAAGTTAGTTCGATGGTTTGGAAAAGAGATACCTTGCAACCTCTATTTTTAACCTAATTGTTAATCGTGAACGCGTTATTTTACTTTGGGGACTATTGAGTGATAAGTAAATTGCAAAAACAGGACGGGTGAAATAATTGTAATTAATTATTCGACGGAAGCAAGTCAGCGCGGTGCGGGGAAACGTTTCGAGGCCCTTAGCTCGTTAAAAATAACATTACTCTCGCATTTAGTTTCGAAGAAAAAATTGTGCGGGTAAAAGTAACCGAGAGAATTAACGATCCTCACTTCACGCGCGGCTTCTGACTTTTATTATACTTTCGCGACTTCCTTCCCCCGACTCGTTAAAAAGAATGAATAAACTTTTCAGTTAATCCTTCGTACAAAAAAGAAAAACGCACGCTCCTCCACAGCGAATCCGAAACGGGGCGCGTAAACGCCGCGGAAATCGAGAGTGCCAGCTCGCCTCGAGACGCGTGCAGTTCGCTCGCTCCGTCGATCCCTCGAATTAGCCTCGAAAAGCGGCGCTTCGCGGCTCCCGAAAAATCCTCCGTCCTCCGAGCAAAGGCCATTTCCATAACTCGCTTTCTTAGGGCCAGATATACATACATATACGTTCGCGCGTCATCCCCGTGCACCGGGGCATCGGAGAGGGCAACAATAAAAGAAAAAGAAAAAAAGAAGAAGGTGTCGACGGCGAGGAGGATATCGAGCGAAGACGACGAGGACGAGGACGCGGCGCACGGCATGAGAATAGAATCGTCCTGAATGGAGAGGGATGCAGCGCTGAATCGAGGATCAATTCGCGCGGCGAGCCAGGCGCCATGAGCTGAAGCACGGAAATAACCCTTCAGGTGAGTGCGCGCCTCCGTCTATCTGACTTTTCGCGCGCGCCGGAGGAGAGAGAGAGAGACGCCGATCGACACCTTGTCTCTTCCTTTCTTCGTCGGTGGAGCTGCACGCGGATTTAGCGCGAGCTTTTGTACAGTCGACGAGAGTCGGGCGCTTTTCAGTTCTTTCCGGGCGCTTTGATAAGACTCCGGGGGGAGATTGACGAGGTGAACTGATTTATTTATGTAGTTCGGGCGAGATCGAGGAATGAGGAAAGATTGGGTTTGATTTGTTTTGAGAGAAAATTCTAGGTTTCGCTTGAGTTTTAGTTAGAAAGCGATATACATGTAATGGGAGTGCAAGCTTACTTCAGAGACATTCATTTATGTTTAGGTGCATTAAAAGATGGATTTTATACGGGGAGTTAAAGTCTTGTGAGAAACAAAAATCGTAATAAAGGAAACTTCTCCCTTAACTTAAATAATACATACTTATATATACTTACACTGTCATTCAGACGAAATAGTGTTTCGTAAACCAGTCCAAGCTTACGAGGACAAACTCTTTTTAACAATCAACATCTCAACAAAAGAATCCCGACAAGATTAATCCCCAGTTTATTACAACCAATCACTAAAATATACACTGAAGCAAAACGATCCCCATCTCCCGCAACTCTAAACAGCCGTAACGTATACGAAATCGCTCAACTTTATCGCGCGACGAACCGACGCGGAGAGCGCCGAGCGGAAGAAAACAAGCGAAATAGTTAATCCGCGAGCGATGACAGCGCTTTTAATCGGCGCGTGCAAGTATAACGCCGGATCGTATAATTGGGCCATCAAGCCAGTGCTAATTTTTAATGCTCGCGGTCGGCACGCGCATTTCAAAGGTATATATACGCGGATATGAACGAGGGAACGTCGCGCGTAATGCAGGTAATACGAAAAATCGAATTAGGTACTAACCGTCAATATTGTATTATCGGATGAGCTTAAAGAAATTATAAGCGGAGAAACACGATTACGGGTGAGGTGGAAAAATGTCCTTTTTTCGCTTTAACTTCGCGTTGAATTTACGTAACTACTGATGGATTTAGCTGTAATCTCTTCGTCCCGCTGTAGTTAATGTCTTACAAATAAAAGAAAACTTTCAGTAAGTACAGACCACTACACTGAGAAAAATTTTATATTAAAAATTACTATACTGTGTATCAAAGTGTGTGCAAACTTGCATTATCCTACTAATTATTATTATGCTATATAGTAAAATTTAATATACATATAGTAAAAACTGATATAGTTTTTTTAATTTTTACTGCGTAGTATAGTAATTTTTAGGATAATGCAAGTTTGCATACACTTTGGTATAAAATATAATAATTTTTAATAAAATTTTTCTCTTATTTTTCTCAGTGTAGTAATATTACCTTATATTCAATTTTCCAAAATCAATAATCACAATCTTATTTGCAAAGAGTGTCGTAACAGCTGAATCTACCGGAACGTTCGGGCAGATATGATTCGTTCTCGGCGGGTAAAGCAATCCGAGTATAACAAAAGCAGTTTTAACCCAGTACAATATCGAATATTCTAAAATAGACTAACAGAAACGTTTAATATGTTTGCCGGGGCAGAAAAAGGAAATATCTAAAACCTGCCAGGCGTTTATCAACGATTTCAATGCGCTCCAAGCGAAGTGAAAAACTGCCCGCTCAAAAGAATTCATTTCTCAGAGCTTCTGTATACGTAAGGATATAGGATTTTTCACGCTCTGCTCTTTTCTCTCTCGCCCGCCGGCATTATTCATCCACAAAAGTGGCCCACCGACGCATTCACCTTTGACGAAATTCGGTAATAAACATATCGCCGCCGAGCGGAATAACTGGGTGAGGACCCGCTTCTGGAGGTGATTGCATTTGCAAGTATGTACTTTAACGCCGCGTAACACCTAGAATTTCGACGCTCGAGTTGAAGTCGCGAGGCGAGCTGTCTTCTGTCGAGTTCTAGAGTTTTGATTAAATGTTTAAACCGCGCTTCGATTAATTGTAATTAGAGATTCGTATCGTCTAATACTTGCTTGAGTGTTTTTGCTCAGTCTGGTCTGAAGGAGGATTTTGACGGTAAACTGTTATTTGCAGATTTATTATACTTTCAGGTACCTCGAATGTAGACACTTTTATTTCAATACAGAGCATTAAAATTAAGTCATGCCAGAGTTATATCCTTTACTAAATTTTATGATGCTCTTTGACTGCTTTCTCAGGAAATATCACGACACGGTACACTTTACCTTCTAATTCTAACGTAAAGCAATAATGCTTATGTTAACCAAACAGGAACCAAATCAGAATAAACCACTTGAAGCCCACAGATACATTTCTAAAAATGATACTCGCGATACTCAACATTTTATACCGATCAAAAACCGAAAAACCACTCATTATTCCCTAAAATAAATCATTATTCTTTTACTCCGCCTACTTCCCGCGTTACATCAGTTCCATACACCCCTATTTATCGAGCCGGTCTTTCCGTCTCACGAAATAAGACTTTCCGCGCTTTTCCGTCGCGGAGCCAAAAGCCAGTATAGCCTATAAAAATCGCATTTCCTTCATACAGCCACTTTACGCACCTAAAAGCCTCCCCCTCGCTAAATAATCCATCCCACGTACTCGCGCTTATCCCCGCGAGAGAAACACGAGCGCGCGTCGCTACAAATCTCGGGGACTCGAGAGAAACTAGTTCGCGTCGCTTAGGGAAAAGAATGCGAGGCCGCGCTGCTCGTCGGACGCCGGACGGGGTAATAATGCGTTTTGCCGCGAGGAAATCGAGGACGCGCGAATTGGAATCGGTTTTTGGCGAGTTGAAGCCTCGGATCTTGGTTTGGACGCTAATTTAAGTTACGGAAAACGAGGGGATATTGTTTGAATTTCGATTAGTTACGAAAATCGGTGCCGACTCCAACATCGAAAATAGGAATTTTTAGCGGCCAAAATCCGGTGAGAAAATAAAGTCGCCCCGATCTCTCGAATGTCCCAACTGTCCGACTCTCTCCTCTCGAAAAAGTGCATTCGAGCGTCGTCGCGTGTCCGTGGAAGGAAAAGCCTCGGCGAGTGAAAAACCGTAGTAAAAGGTTTACTCTCTCTCTCTCGTAGTAGCCGGGCGTTTCCGGGATCCGAGCTTCCGGGCTTACGTTCCACTTTCCAATTCCGAGCGCGCGGCGCTGCTTTTCCCTCCGTCGCTCGATTTATCATCGCAGTGTATAAGCTCGGCGCTCGCACAAAAGTTCCCCCTTTTCAGCTCGCGTTGTAAAAGCCGATTCAATGCTCTCTCTCTCTCTCTCTCTCTCTCTCTCATCTCTGCTTGCCGCCGGAAAATGTAGCGGTTTAATTGAACCAATGAGCGCGGAGGCTAAATTAAAACGAGCGCCGCTCCGCTAATTCGCCGACGTTTTTAGACGGCTTTCTTTTTAGAAAGATAATTGCGATGACGAGAGAGAGAGAGGGAGAGAGAGACCAAAAGGTATCATTCGCGGAGTGTGCCTGCAGCTTCTTTTTTTAGAGGGGACTTTCGTAATCAGTTCTGATTAATCGGCGCGGGCACAAAGAGGACTGAGGCTGATTGCTTGGGAGAATTGGAAACGGGAGGAGAATCGCGCGAGATTTTTCAAGTGTCGAAGTAAAAAGTTTCAAAGTAAAAAGTCGGGATCGCAACTCCATTTTTAACTCTTTAATGCTGCAGTACGATATTTGGTGCGTAACAAATGTTCTGTAATATGAAACTATACGAGGAAATCATTTTTTATCGAAAAGAAATTTGGGCAAAGAAGAGTTGGCATTACTTTTACTATAGTTTTAATTCTACCCGGAAAAAACTCGTTGGTAAAGTTGACTGAAATGCTGAGTAAAGGTTGCTTAAAAGCTTCAGAGGAAGCGCAGTCAAATAAAATGTGCATATGCGACTAGTAAGTAAACTTTACTGAAGCAGCTTGTTAATTTGTGGAGATTAGATGCATTTTACTTAAACATTAAAACAAATTTCGCTCAAGTTAAAGTCAGAGTTGCTTTATTTAACTTCTTTGAGCATAAAATTTTACTAACGATTTCTCTCCGTGCAGTTTTAGTAGTACCTAGAAATTCTTTGATTAAAAATCCAATTGTAATTAATGCGCAGGTCCTCTTTTTATCGAACCCGCAAAGAATATTCAAGACGTATACTTTTGAATAATACGAAAATTTCCTATTCGTTGAGCGTCTTAAGCTCCTAATACGAGTCGGGCCCACGCAAACTCGAAGTCTTTTTAAAAGAAGCTTCTTAGGTCTTCTCAGCAATCTTTGAGCGCATAACATACTGGGGAACATCAAAGATGCTTCTGCGTCATAGTAAACTGGAAAGAACCTCTATTCCCTTCCTCCTTTTGCACCGGAAGAATTGAGAACGCGTAATTACTGTGTGTAAGGCGAGAATAAATTTGAAAAAAACGTGATTGGAATGAAAAAAATGGCGTATTTAATATATATTTAGTTTGTGTATGTATTGAATGGCGGAGTATTCAAATAGTATTATTGGATGTGACGTTTGTTGATATAATATTTCATCGGAATAACTATTGGAAATTGACGATATAATCCGGAGTAATTTGTAGTGATATTCGGAGCAGTGCAAACAGATGAATTATATTCAAAGGCACAATCTGATTATTATACCGTACTACTCTCTAAAAATGAATTAATGGAATTAACGTAAAATAAGTGTATATACACTTATTCTACGTTATAAGTCTTCCAAAGTGAAAGACGTTTAACGTAGAATAAGTGTATATGGACTAATGTAACTTATTCATTTTTACAGAGTATATAAGCCTTCCTAGTGTGAGTATTTATTATTTTAAACTATGACTTTAGAATATTATAGTTTGATATTAAATTTAAATCAAACCTTATATACGTACATTAAAGATATTAACTTAAAAAAAAAATCTAAACGTGTGCATGTAACTAAAAATAATCTCATCTTTAAAAAACACTCCCAAGATCGTATTAACGTCCTTTTACAGCCCTGCCCTCAATAATCCTCATTACATTCAAATAAAAATTTAGAAAAAATCTGCCCAATCCGCAACTAAAAGTTCTTCAAAACCAACAAATTCAATCGAAACGAAAACTCGCAATTCCTCACTGTCAATTATTAAACATTTACCCCGCCGTTCAATAACATCTCAACAGCTAAAACAAAGCACCACAACAAAAGCGCGCTCTTCCTCCTCGCGCGACTTCCAAGCCAACCAGACCGTCTCCGCTCCTCTGGCAATTTGACGCGCCGCCGCGGCAACTATTTTCCCGGCGGAGACGGCCGTTTTTCGAGCGGCTGCGCGGGCATTAGCATGAATATTCATAAAGCCGCCCCCGCGAGCCTGTTTACACGCGGGAATGGGAGCGGCGGCGGCGGCGGCGCGCGGCGTCTTCCGACTTGTCGGGGCTGAAATTTCGGAAAAGTTTGCCGATGCGAGAGATATTGCTGGCTGAGCGCGGAATTGGGTTAGGAATAGTGTCGGTTTCGGGTGCTTCGGCTTTGTTTCCTTGTTTGCGGGTACCGTGTTTGGTTAACTGTATAGAATAATGTAACGACGCGGAGCCGTTGAGAGCAAAGATGTATTTACGAGGACGTCTGCCTGAATTAGCGTGCATTTTAAGTGCCTTTTACGGAGTGCGAGGGAAAATCAGAAAGCTAAATTGACGCTACAGCTTCAATTTGCAAAATTTTTATTAACGTTTTTACCCCCTTTCATTAAAACTTTTAAAAGTATATTCTGGCTTGAATAACTCAATTTACATGCTAATTTCTATTAGAATACAAATGATATTCTAAATACCCTGACCCACTCCGACACTTCTTAAGTTCCCTTGAAGTAACAAATTCCAATCTGCATCAAATAGACTAAAAGCTCTCCTCATTATTCCGTTGAAACACTAACTTTTTTACAAAAGTAATCTCGTATACCATTAAGTAAATAAATTATTTATCAATCCAGTCGTCAGCCAAAAAAAAACCTAACTCTTCCCGCAAAAGTAAACATCGCCGCTTAATATTCAAGCAAAGCAAGCCGCCACTCAAGATATAAATACTATTATCCCACCCCGTGCAACTGCACCGACCAACAAGTTCGCCATCCATCCCCGACGTCATTATCCGCGGCACGCATGCAAATGCACTCCGAGCATATATAAATCCTCTCGTCCGCCTCCCGGAGGCGGCGTTAAAGGCGCCCCGGAATACATCTTCGATGCTCGGCATGTAGCGTCGAGCTTTTAAAAATCAAGGAGCTCCCCGGGACGGAGCGGAGGAAGACGCGATGGACGCGCAATATATACGTATATACTTTTTTCCCCCGTAGTGTAAATATCGATCGGCGGCCCCCGCAAAGGACACCGAGAGCGCGGCGATTGTCGCTCCGTTTGTCGAGAGAGAGAGAGAGAGAGAGATCGAGCGATTTTTATTACCGGCGAGATATATTGATGGCTGCAGTGTATATATAGCATTAGAAGGAGCTCGATTGGAGAGGGAACGAGAGCTCGGAATTACTTCCGTTTTGTTCCCGTCGATGGATTAATATTTTTTTGCGAGTCGAGGGCTCTCTTTTCGTGCTTTGAATTCAATCCTGAATCAAGGGCTCGCTGAAGATGTTTGATAACTGATTTTTAATTAGTTTTTCAAATGCGCTTGAAGGATTTTTAAACTGATTGCTTGTGGCAAACAGAGATTATGCTCACTACACTTTAAATATACTATTTGCGATAATAAATTGAGTCACGTTACATAATTGATATTACTCAATCGCATTTGACGTTACTCCAGAATCGTCGAAAGGTAAATGCAGGTAGTTCCATACGTAACCCAGATTCGGACCAGCTGAATAATGCACGATTTAATTGACCCCCTTTTTTTCCAACAAAACGCAATCAAACCCAAAAGCCCAGAAATGCACTACCAAAATTATTCACCAATCCCGGAGCCACCCGTATTTCACCCTCCAACCAACTCGATCAATAACGCAAATAGCATCCGATCGAATTACTCAAGCATCCGCGTCGTCCGGAGTGTTCCCGGGCAAGAAAGCCACTCCGGCGGACTCCCTAATCAGCGTCGGCATCGCTCGACAATAGCCGCAGCAGCCTCGCTCGCGTACACACACACAGCCCCTCCCGTCGGAAAGGAGGAGCGATCGAGCCGAGAGAGCCGCGCCGAGCATCGGCTTATTAATACTCGGCCGATCGCGGAGCTTTAATAACGGGCCGCTCATTAGACGGGCGATCGATCGATCGATCGATCGGCCGGACTCGTGTAATGGAGTTGATCCGCGCCGGCGCATGATTAATCGCATTATCTCGTCAATTGCCGGCCGGGAAGGTTAGTCAATTTATAGCATCGGCCGCGCGACGCTCGGCCCGAGCTGTGGGGGGCTTTGTCGAGTCTGACGATGAGTCGCTCGACCGAGAACTTGCGGACGAGCTTCCCCGAGCGGCTTTTTTGCGGAGGTCGGAGTCGAGGGCTAAGGACGCGTTATTGGGTCAAGAGCTTGGCGACTGGCGCGATGGTTTTCTAGCGGGGCCTTCTTTTCGAGGAACGATTCGAAGAACTGCGTGGGCGTGAGGAGCTTAAGTGATTTTTTTGGAAGAGGTCCCGGTTGAGAAAATCAGGAGGATTCAGTCTGATTCCATCTATTTTCATGTGGATTCAGTCTGCATCCACGAGAAATCAGACTGATTTTTTCAACTGTGATTTAACTGATAAATAACGGACGAAGCGAAGACGTTTTGTAGCTATATTATCTTCTTGCTTTTGCTAAATCTTCTCGAGCAAAAATAATTTGTAGACTGACTAGATTTATTTCTTCTTCTATTGACTCGTTGGTTTCGTGACCTCATCTCACTGCTTTCTTGAAGCTTCATTTTCAACGGACAACTGACTCGTAAAACGGATAAAAAGAAGTAATGAACTTCTGAAGTACAATTTAAATTGCAGTATCGAACCTCTCCCCCACTCCTCGCCTCACCTTAATTTTGTCTCTCCTCTACTTATTCTCAATCAATTGACTCCCTTTATTAACTTTTCTTCTTCCTCCAGGCCTCGAATTATTCGGTATTCTGTTACGGATTTTTCAAGTGCTCGCGATAAATTCACCTGGTGGTACGCGCGGTTTCTTTTATGTTATATTTTATAGGCGTTGGTTTTAACAAAACTACGGCTATTATCTATGCTGCATATAACGTGACCAGCTATTTGCTTAAAGTGCACGTACACTTTACTTTAGGATTTTTTATTCAATCGATCAATTGTTACGAATTTTATCTAAATTGGATTCTATAAAATACTGGTTTTAAGGTTATTCTTTTACATGTATTAAAGCTAACAATTTTTTTTATAAATAAGATGCAATAACGAAGATAAAATTATTGCGTTATTTAAATGTGCAAAAATCTCATCTGCGAGCTCAGCTGTTTTGCTAAATTTCTTTTCAGATTTGCAGTCGGAAAGTTTTTACAAATGACATATTTTTGTAAAGTATGTATAATATTCAACACAATACTATTTTTACATTTCTTAATTGAACAAAGAATGTGAAAATAATGACATTTAAGTAAATCATATTGTAAGTTTTGTGATATATGATTGAAAAACTCATCTATCATTGTTGCTTATATTACCTTATCGATTTCGAAAAACTAAAAATCTTCTGGTTTGATGGAATATTTTACCTGTTTACAAAACAGTAATCTTAACATTTTAATACGAAAGTTGTTACAAATTTTTAAATAATTTAAGCAGCTTCGTGCAAAAATATTTCTGCAAGGTGCTAAGCATCACATATAACAGTGTTTTAATTTCATGATTACGAAAGAAAAGAAATTCAAGCCGCAGTTTCAAATTAGTTTATACAAATTAATAAAATAACACTACTTGGTGACTTAATGTATTGATATTATTTTTATTTTTAAGCTAAAATAAGTATTGACATTTTCTTTCGAATGAAGGGTTTATAAATTTACTACATTCGTGAATACTTGATCAATCAGTTGTAGCTTTGAACCTTATTCGTATTGATCGTCAGAGACATTCTATTTTCGCAAATGTCACGAATTGTTGGAGTCTGATTGGAGGACCTTTTCTGCAAGAACGAGTTCATTTACTGATGCGATAATTGGTTTAGTTCAGACTTTTTCAAATAAGTTTCGAACCGAAAAGGTACCCATCGCATTTAAATTCCAATTGTGCGAATAAATAATGAACCGATTAAATACGTGATTTTATTTTATATATTATTAATAATACTTCATAACATTTTTTTAAAAGTTAAATAATTAAACTGAAGAAGTGAGTATCGAATGGGCACCTTGCTATTAGTTACGTTTGTAACTTCAAATATATAAAATACATAAAACGATAAAATAAACCAAATTTACAGACACAAAAAATAGTATTACGCAGTTCTTTACAATTATTAATAAATGCAGCACTACAAATCGTCGGAAAAGTTCAAATTCTCGCTATATTTTTCGAATCCGTACACCAAAACCGTAATTCCACGTTTCTGATTGGATTCCACCTGACAGTTCGTCTTGTCAAATACCCGCGGCGTAGCTGCACTCGAGAAGTTGGCCAAAATCCTCATTTCCGACTGAATAAATGATGGGCCCAGGCTGCAGGTTCGCCTATATATGTATACCCGCGCTGCTAAACGTGATCTTTCCCAATCCCATCAAAGCGCCCGTCTCAGAGTTCGCTGGCTGCGGCAGGTCCACGACCCGAATAGTCGACATCTGGGTCACTTTTGAATTTTAATCTCGCAGCCGGTCGACCGTAGCTCTCTCGACTCTCTCTCTCTTTCTCTCTCGCTCTTCCCTGCAATTTCAAATTATTGAATTTAAGCTGCGCTCTGCGATTTCTCCTGAAATCGATATCCGACCGCTCTCCCCCCCCCCTCTGGTCAATAAGATTCTTTTAATATAGGGGCCGCTCCGATTCGTCTAGGTAAATATTGCTAGGCACGCTGGGAGAAAGATTCTTTTCTCTTCGTGGTCTATCATTTTTTAAATAAGAGATATTTTTATCATAAATGGAGGTGTTTATTTTGCCCTTTAATACAATCCCGTGTGGAAATTTTCGGACTTGCCCGGATTACCAATCTAATTCTGAATGGATTCCCCAATTACGGCTCAATTACACCATGGATTCCAATTCTTTTTTATGGATTACCCAATTACCTCCCAATATAGATTCCATAATCGGATTCTAATCCTTAGTAAAACCCATAATTTATTATGAATATTTAGCTATAAATAAACTCAACAATTACAAGAGTAAAAATTGTAACAGGAGAATCACTCCCGCATTGTATAAAAAGGTACCGACCACTACCGCAAGGCGGCTATTCAAACCCGCAAACGCGCTAGGCTAGCGAGCCTTAGTACGCCGCCTCACCGCTAGGTAGCATCTGGCTACCCACTAGTGAACTAGCTCGCTAAAGATACTTATACGGCGTGTCTTGCCGAGCAAGTTCAGATTCGCACTGGACGAAATCCGTTGAGTACTCCAGTCGGCTCTCACTTACCCGTTAGTTACCGACCCGAATGCCTTCCTTCCTCAGGAAAAAATTGGCTAGATTCGGGTGATTACAATAATATTTTACCTCGGCGTTTTGTCGCTCAAAACCTGCACACGGTCGTCAGCCGGAGCTACATAACCCGCCTCCGACATCCGCTCAGAGCGCGGTGATGGTATAGATACGTGGCTGCTCACTTATAATCACTTCCGTAAGAATTTCCAACAATTCATTTCAACAAGTTTATTCGAAGTTACCAAAAGTCTAATTTTGCTTGAATTTCCATATATTTTTCTTGCCCGCAAAAACAAGCTGTTTTACTTATCTCTTTCGAATGACAAATAAAAAACGTCATTGTCGAAAGCGTTTTCAATGATTTAATATTCACAGTATATATTACAATTTATTACAGAATATATATATATACAAATAATCGGTAAATATTCTAAAAGTAACTTATGAATAGTGTAAATATGGCAGTATGTTCTCCGATTACCGAGGATAATAGTAATTTTAACACGATTTTTTAAGAAGGGATAATTTCTCTCAGTGTATAATCTGCTTACTGTATGTATATTACTATATTATATCTGGGTTAAGTATATTGTATGTGGATATAAGTTCCCAGGGCGGTTACTTATCTACCATAGATTTTACAAACAATTAACAAATAACTCAATAAATAATGCCTGTCAAGTTGGGCCCTGTGAATTACGACTAACAGTAGATTATATATCCTTGTAGAATCTGTAGTAGAATCCGCAACAATAACTATAGCAACAATTTAATGATAACTTTAATGAACAATTTTAATATTAATTTGCAACGATCTGATCCGTTGGAGGTTCTTCACATATGAGAGAATTCGCCGAAAAACAATTGAAATCGATCATTTTTAGCGCGCGCACGTATTTGACAATTTTTCAGCATGCATGCTCTTATTCCGGCCGCATAAATTGCGCGAGTAACATGTAGAATTCTATCTCATGTATCAATAAATTTTCTAATTTTAAATTGGATGTCATTGCAGAGGAGTTCAACCATTATCTACTGAACTTTAAAACAAAATTTTAAAACTTTACAAAGAGGTACCTGAAGTTTTATACTCCTTAACATAATTGGACAGAAATCTTAATTTTTATTTACATAATTGGACAGAAATTGTAATCTTTATCTAAAAGTACAATAACAGAACCTGATCTAAACTCTACTAATTCTTTTTGAAGTTTTGAAATTTAAGGGGAAAAAAGAGAAATATACTATTATGCAATTTTAATATTAACGTACGCATTAACAATTTTTATAATTATATTAATATTAATTAACCTTATTATGCATCTCTAGTAGATATCCTTGTAGAATCTGAACTTGTAGTATCTAACCTTGTAGAATCTGAACAATTTTAATTGATCTAAACAATTTTGATCTGATCCCGTTGGGGGTTCTTCACATATGAGAGAATTCGCCAAACAATTGAATTCGAAAAACAATTGAAATCGATCATTTTTAGCGCGCGCACGCATTTGACAATTTTTCAGCATGCATGCTCTTATTCCGGCCGCAAAAATTGCGCGAGTAACATGCATGAAGATTCTGTGAGAAATAGTACATCTGGGCGAGACTTTTCACCAGACGCCGTGGAACCATGTTCATATTCGAAGATATTTTTTCCGCAAAATAAAAGTGTCTAAATTCACAAACAACGCTTTCTATCTAAAAAAACAAACCAGGGTTTCGCAAGTCTCCAAACTGAAAACCTTAAATTTGATTGGTTATTGAATTTCTCAATGAATTCTACGAAATTTTTGTTTTCATCAAGTTTTCGAGAAACTATGGAATTTTTGTCGTATAATTTAGAGATTTATATATATATATATATAAATATATTCATTGATTTTTAACTTATTCTAACTAATTAATAAACTAACAATATATTTAACTTACTGTTCGGGAAGGAAACTCTAGAGTTTAAAACAATTTCTTAGTAATTTTATTTTATTAAAAACTCAAAGTGATGGATTCAAAATTTTTTTTTTCATTGTTAATTTTACGCGAGATTACCACGGCTTTATAAAATACTGGTTCAGAAGCATCGCAAAAATATTTATACAAGAAAATCTATAAATACATATATTATATTAAAAATAATATTAAATAGATAATAATTTTATGTTTCTTGGTTGAATTTCACATTTGAATTACGCTTCGAGATTTAAACTAATTTTTACTTTGTCAAGCTTCTGTATTGTACCTGAAATATTACTAATGAAGGAAGAATAGACAAGTTTTAACAAGGTAAAGATAAAATGAAGTATAGTAGCTAAAGCTCAGAATTAACTTAGTTGACAGAGCGTTTGTTCACTTTTAGGAAAGTTTTGACGCGAAGCTTCGTTATTACTATGAACACATTGGTTTCTTTCACCTTTTCTACATTTCTTTTTAATTAAATAATTATTTAAAAAATATACAAAGAGTATTCTTTAAATATAAAAATTCGACTAAAACAAAGCAACATTAAAAAAATAATCTTAAATTTTCTCCATTTTACGAAACATTTTAATTTCTATTTATGAAGAAACATAAAATTATTATATTTAATATTATTTTTAATTAATATTAACTATTTATTAAATAAATCTAAAACATACAGATAAATGATACAAATTATATCGTTTTCATTTGAAATTAAAATTACCTTTAATAAAATTTAAAACTTGAAAATGAAAAACTGTTGTGAACTTTGTTTGAATTGGCTAATTAGAGCTTTAGATGCATAAAATTAATGCGGAAAGCGACTCTAGAAATTTAAATCCTGAAAATCAGGCAATGTGAAAAATTAAAATGACAGTATCCAACTTTACAAGCTTCCGTTTCAGTAGATAAAGTGAGTGAATAATTTCTCAGCCCTTAAAAATAATTAAATTAAAAATTAACAGATATTTTTTTTAACAAATTTGTAAACTTATTATGTTTTAGACAATTTTAACAAAACAATTATAGCTTTACAATTTAATTTGTGCTTATAATAATATTTTAATTTTTTCTAAACGATGATCGATTATGAAAATGTATTACTTGTTGATCATGAGCCAAGCTTCAGGATACATTTTTATTAGGTGTCCAACATGACCGAAGTCGCAGTGATACAGGCTTAACATTCCGAAAACATCAAATTATAGTTATTTCGAGTATAGTTTTTAAATCACTTTTTAAAGTTGATCTCTATTTGAAGCGTAAAAAAGTCACCAAATTTGTTTGGGCAATGTATTTGTACATTTTTGAGATTCAGCGTTGAATTTATATATAACTTTACAAAACAAAATAAAAGCTTTTGATTCTATTAAGAAAGCAAATTACAGTTTCTTCTGAAAACTCAACAACAAGATCCTGAATTATATACATGTTTGAAGCCCCAAAGATACCTCGATTAAGCCGTTATACTACTGCGATTTTTCTCCTATTTCGACACCTAAAAATAAATCCCGAACTTTGATTCGAACCCGTGATCCGCAGACATTACTCTCTTCCATCAATGAAGTAATTAAAGCAACGCTCAAGAGCCGAGCGTCTGCACATTCCACGGCCTGTAACGTCCTCCCACCAACATGCCCGAACTCTTGTCGCGCATCTCTTTGCCGGAAGCCTCCATTTGGCGTTCGTTACCGAGTCCGTCAATACAGAATTTTCAATACGTTGGCTGTTTGCGCAGCTCCTCATAATTGGCACTGTATCGATTCTCTCTCTCTCTCTCTCCGTTTGACTTTAGAATCGATATTACCACGCCGCGCCACCGAGAGCGAAAAAAGTCCAACCCTCCCCCCCGAGGTTTCGACTGTAAATCGCGGCCAGAGTAAATTTGAGGAAAAAAATTCAGCTCCCGGCATTTTCCAGGGGGCTGAGCAATCATTGGCCCTGATTACTAATTACCGAGTGTCGCTGCACAGCTGCTGCGGAGTTCGGACGGAAAGCGGGGCTGCCGCTTTCGCGTCGATGCTGGTGGCAAGTGCAGCTTTGAAGAAAATTTAGGTAAACCGATTTCGTTGGCTGATTTTTCGAGGATTGATAATTTTGCACTGATTTAAAAGCTTGGTTGAGAAACGTACCTGTTATAAAGCATTAATTAATACGGCAAATGCAAAATTTTGATATCTGACTTATTTGCTTACGTTATTTGACTCATATTTCATTTGCTTCATTAAAATGTAGTTCGTAATTCATGTTGGCATAATAACTTAATGACTTTGATACAAAAAAGATTTATTAATTTGGTTTAACAACACAAATTTTATATTTTGACAGTATTACAATATTTTGAGTATCTGTCAAGAGGCGTTGCAAGGCAATATCGTTGAATTCATATCAATCATATCGGATGGCAATCTCTCATGCTAATATATACGCTATTATCACGTGAGCTTGTCATATTCGAATTGTAATATTTAGTAATTATTCGCTTCAAAAGGCGTATTATTATATTATTAAATAATATTGATCTGACAGCTCTGTCAATAATAAAATAATGAAAAATTATTCCGTTAAAGTAATGTAAAACCAATGTACAATTGTACCGCGATAAGTAAGTACGATACTTTTCCGGAAGCTGAACTAAAACACACTATCAAAATTTTTCACGCGAAAAAAAAAGTGAAATTTCAAGACAATTAGAGAGTAATCTACTGCACCCCTCGACCGTGACTCGAGCCCCGCATTCTTTTCTCCTTCGAACGCCGCGCCTCGCGCAAAAAATATACCGCGCGAGCGAAAAACACAGGAAAAAAGAAAGGTGCGCGCGCGGATGAAAATGGCCGTGGGCGGCAGATCGAACCCAAGTTGCCCTTTTTATAATATAATACCCGCCCTTTTCCTCGTTTATATTCGTTTTGTGTACCGCGACGCGAAGGCTTATCGAGTATATAGGTAACGGAAGCGAGGCGCTGGATAAAAATTCACTGTTTTAAATGGAGGCTTTTATTGTTTTATTTTCGTGCTTTGTGGCGGCTTTGATTCCTTTAGTCGAGAGTTTAGATTGGCTCGCTGGAAAAAAGAGCGAATTGACTTTGGAAAAGTTAGGTGAACCAAAATTTAATCGAAATTTTGAGCTTTTTGAAACTTTGAATGTTTGACTTTTCGTAACCCACACTGGACAAAGTTGCGGACTTTGGCTTCTTCAATAATTCTGAAATTATATTCACAACGGATCGCGCTTAAAAATTAAAAATTCCTCTGCAATCAGTATGCACTAAAATACTCATTAAAAAAGCTTCCTCCAAAATGACCAATCACGCCTCTCAATTCTTCTCCCTCGAACGTGACGTCCGTCGACGTTTCCTCCCGTCGCATTCATAAAAATTTGATCGCCCTCGCGAAAATTAGGCTCCCCCGCAAACAAAGTTACTCTCGCCGGCAACGACGAGACTCGCTCGCTTCCGTCGCCGCGGGGGCAGTCTTCTCGATTATACGAGCGGCGTGTACGTGATACATCCCGCGCGCTTCCCTCCCCGATTCCCGGGGCCCTTCGCTCCCTTTCCACCCCATCGCGCGCCGAACACAACCCCGAACACACCCCTTCCGCTCGACGCGCCGGCATTCCCGCGTCTGTTTTCATTCCGGTCTTTACGACGCCGGCGGCCCTTGCGGACGATGCTTACGGGTTTTAAGCTCGGTCCGCGGTGGACGGGAGTGAGCTTTGTGCTAAACGGTTGAGCGTTACGGAAGTTCGGGTCCTTCTGCCGGGCAACAAAGGCGGCCTTTTGTCTTTTAGGGGTTTCCTCTCTCGGGCGGAAGAAATGAATTTGTAGAGGAATGGACAGCGGGGATCAAATAGAGGGCCTAAAATAATTTATGAAGCGGGAGAGGAAAGTAAAAAGCGTGGGTTCGAATTGAACGCGATTCAGTTCAAGGCGTTTTCTCTTTCAGCTTCTTGTAGATGTAATTGGTAATGTACATTGATGCTTTTTTTTTATTTTTACAGTCTGTGACTACTTCGCAAGAAAGAATAATAATTTTTACTGAACTCTGTTTACGATTTTACCTAACAAAAATTAATTAAGTAATTCGAGTCTTTGCATTTTTCACTTTTATTGTCCATATACTTTTCGGATTGCTTCCTCTTTAGTAAAAAAAAGCTATAAAAACCCAACTTTATCATTCTACGCACAGTGAATTTCTAACAAATCTCAGGCAGATCACATCGATATCTTCTCGAAGCTCTCAAAAACAATACTTTCACATGAAGTAAAGGAAAAAATTCGAAGAACCATAAAACCCCTCCACCCATCCCACCTCGTCGCTCAATTACATTCCCGGCAGCGAGTAACTTACCCAGGTGTTTCCGACTCCATAAAGAGCGTCAAAACAGCCGATCCGGCTGGCGTTACGATATCCGGCGCGGATCCTCCGGCGCGGAAGCGGTATGCGCGTAAATTCTTTACTACACCCGTCAGAATCGCAATTCCGAACAACAGCGGCGCGAGCGTCTTTCGCGCGCGCATTCCGGCGTCGCGTCGAGCGGCGAGAATGAAATTAGAAGGGGGAGGATCCGCCCTTCTACTTTCTAAAGCTCCGCCGGAGGGAAAGACGCGCGCGGCGGCGCGTTATTTGTTTGTTTCTTGCGTCTTATTTTTGCTGGCTCCGGCGGGGGGCGGGGATAGGATGACGGATGGAGGCGAAGAGCGAGCGAGGAGGAGAGCAACGCCGGCGAAAATTTCTGTCGCTCTTATATTGCTCCCTGCAGCGGAGCGGCACCGTATTTTTCTGGATGGGCAGGAATTATGAAGCCTCTGCGCGGGTTTACAACGGGAGGTTCAAATTTATGACGGTGCTAATAATCGCGGTTTGAATTGTTTTCTTTTTATTTTTCAAAAATTAAGGACGAGATTTCGCGTGCTTTTATGAAGTGATTTTGCCAGAAAATTAAGTACGGATGTTTTGACGTTTTTAATTTTCGATTATTTCATTTTCTCAATCAAAATACAGAAATGAAATGACGAATAATTAATATAATATACGCAACCGTAGCAGAATAAGACACCTAAGACAGTTAGTTAACTATTCCCATGTAAAAATTTCAGATCAGCATTATATCAAATCGATTATATCCAGTCCATATATAGGAATGAGCATACATAATTTATATATAAACAACATAAATATGTCGGTAAAATATAGTAGGGTGGCCCTAGAGATGGTGCACTTTGTAGTTTTCGGGGTCTAGGTGTCGATTTAGCTTGAGATGGTTATCTCCAAGTACCAGCTCGCCGATGATGATGTCTAGGTGGTGCGCTCCGTAGTTTTCGGGGTCTAGGTGTCGATTTACCTTGAGGTAGTTATCTCCAAGTACCAGGTCGCC
>UCOM01003190.1:0-19638 GCA_900474385.1 Ormyrus pomaceus | reverse complement strand
GCATTTAGATGTTTTTTACTACATTACTGAATAACTGAGAACGGAGACTGACGTGTAATAAAAATATGTGAGGTTATGTTCATACTTCAACATGGTCAATAACTACTTCAAAAAACGTTACATTTAGACCTGAAAACTGGCCATTTTTCATGGCCATTTTATAGATTGAAATCTCTACCAGGGTTTGACTTTAATCTTTTTCAGTTCCAAATTAATTCCTGCTGAAAGTTATAAAAAAAGGTTAATGAGATTCAGCTTCCGTCATTCTTGTCAAAGATTAAATAAACTTCGGGCAGTAAAGAAATTTTTATACGATCCGAAAAGGCTTTGATACCCGAATAAAAGTTATTTAATTTATTAAAGTTAACGTTGAAAAACCCCGAAAAACGTATAATTAAATTTCCGCGAGCGAAATCTGTTTTAAGCCGACGGCTGTTTTACCACTCGAAAATCGCTAACCAATTTATGGTAATTACAAAAGTTCCGCGTTTAAAACAGCGCCTATACGAGCCCAAGAATTACCGCCCCGAGCTCGCTTTCCATCAATATCGATACATTATAGACAATAACCCAAAGTCGCGGCCTATCAATAAGCGACGGGCTCCTCATCCAATTAAAACTTTACTACCGCCGCGGCGGTACGACGAAATTTGATCGACCGGAATTATGCCACCGAGTTTCCCAGCGGCCTAACCTTTACAACTCACAATGTCACTGTCACTAAATTCCGTCGAACGCGCCTCTCTCTCTCGCCGTCGAGGATAACGAGAGTGCAACACACCGAGTGTCCCCCGGGGAGAGAAAAAGGCCTCTCGTCGGCGCGCGACGAGGCTTCGCTTCCGGATCATCGATCAGAGGGGGATCGCATGACTATTCATAGGCATCCGAGTGCGAATCCTAACGACGCGGCATTCCTGGCCCTCCGCGCGGCGAAACAGTAGCAAATAGCTGCACAAACTAGACGTCAACATCTGACTAATTGATTGGGAGAGAGAGAGAGAGAGAGAGACTTCCGCCGTGCTTGGACGACTGCCGCTCTCTGCTACTAGCCCATTTATCGATTTCTGGCCCCGCACACCTGACGAGAGCGAATTGCTACTCCTCGCGGAGAGCGCATTACGGCGGCGGAACAATAGGAGGGGGGATTGTCTTTTTTAAGGGCCGTCAATTAACCGAGCGACGCGCTTCCTCGTTTATTCGAGCGATGTTTCCGCGCTTCTCCGTCTTCTTTTTTACCTCGCTCATTATAAACTTGAATCCTCGACTGGACTCCCCGACGGTTATATAAAAATTCGCCGACGGGGGGAAGGGGGAAAAAGAAGAAGGGCGAAGATCGACGAGTGGACGCCGGGAAGAAAAGTCGGGGGGAGAGGAGGGACACTTCGGGTCGCGGTTCAGTCGTCGGGCTTGGCTGAAAGCCAGCCGAGTCTCCCCCGGCGTAAGAACGGGAATAATACAGCTTTTCCGCGTGACACGCCGAGTGTGGCCTCGCGTTACGTGCTTTTAATTGTCTTTCTCGCGCGAGATCGCCACTCGGCTTCGCTCGTTAATGAAGCTCCGACGTCGAGCTGCGAAATTTATCAAAGGCGGTTTTCGGCTGGAAATTCCAAGATCCGCGAGCGGCTTTGAATATTTTTTTTTCTCGCGGGTAAGAATGTTTGGGATAAGGTTGCGTGAAGAATTAGCGTCGATTTACTTTGGGTGTTCGTTGACGAGATTTCATTGTGAATTGTGACTGAACAATTAGTTATTGTGACACCTGGGACAATTATATAATGTTGCGAGTGAAAAAAATGAGATATCTTAGAAGTTGTTTCGTAATGATCGGTAACGTGACTCGACTTGCGGCTCAATTTACGGTATAAGCAGTTCCCAGACTTATTTTTGCAAACGCGAAGATAAATTAGAATATTATCGAGGTTGGAGATCGAAAAAAAAAATAAAATTTTTGTTTAGAGAGCACTGCTTTAACGAGAAAATATAAAAAAAAGATATCATCTATTTGATATATTAAATAAAAATGGAAATAAAATGTTTCTGTACTACAACTGAGAAATAACAATTTTTTTTTTAACATTAATGAATTCACAAAAAAGCACGAACCGATATAACTGTCAGTAATTCGTTTTTCCAACTAAAACAAAATACAAATACGAAACGCCCTCTGATTTTAAAGAAGAATTAACAAATAAGTTTGTTCAAAACACGAACACGCCGATGCATAAACAACGGCGCTCGGATCCATAAACAAAATTCTCAATGCAGAGAACGTCGCCGACAGGCAGATAACATCCCCCCGGGAAGAGCCATGAATAATCATCCCGTCATTATCTCGCGGGATGTTCGAACACGGCTACTTGGCCGCAGGCGATAACTGTCTTTTCCGGGGCAAAAACCGATCGATCCTCCGGCCTCGCCGGAGGAGGGGACAAAAACGTTTTTCGCGCAATTTTCGCGCAACGACGCGCGTCTCGAACGGCCCGTTAGGAGGCCGATTTCAATTTCAAAGGGCACACGCGGAGAGAGGGACTGTACCGCGAAAAGCTGGAAAGTCAGCAGCCCGGGAATAATGGGACATATAGTCAAAGGCGCAAAGTAGGTGGCGTTTAGCGTATGTCGCGCGCGCGCATGCGCCTGCGAGAGCCTGCTGTTACGGGCGCGCGCGCGCACAATGCGCCGCCGCGGCCGCCCGTTACGACTTACGTCCTTTATTGTGCGTTACTTGAGTCAACGGCTCGCGCTTACGTGCGCTTATACATGCGGCGAGGGTTTACGGCTCGAGTGGCGGGCGCCCTCTGCCGTCGAGATGGGAGAGCGGCCTCTCCGCGCAAAGCGCGTTTGAATAACAAAAAAAAAAGAGAGAAAAACCAAAAGCCGCTCCGAGAGAGAGGAGCTTTCGCATGCAAACAATGTGTCTTTTGCATTTTTTGAGGATTGAAGAAAACGCTCGGAAGACGCGGGAATAAGGCGCTCTCGAGTACTTCTCGGGGAGAATGGAAAATTTTATACACAGCCGCGGAAAGGGCTGCCCTTTTCTGCGCGGGGACTGTTCTCTTCAAACTTCGTTGCTCATTAGTCACTGAGAAAGTTTACGTTCTGGTCCGTAATGCTCGCTGAACTTTTGGTAAAAAATGTTCTTTCGCAGCCGGCAAATTTTAAATTGACTTGTTTGCATTCAACCTATTTTGCGAGCTGTTTCCATTATTTTTTTTGTACGCGTTACGTAGGTGTATTTATCGTTAAACACGCTATAAACATTGCTCGTTAGATCATAAAACTGCGCAAAATCCAGATAAAAAATATTATTATACTTCGAATCTCTAATTGATCTCAGAAAGGCGCCGCGCCTCAAAAGCAACAACCCAAATTCGCAAGACTCGTAAAACGAGCTTGCAGAAATAATGAAAAAAAAAAGAACAAAATGCGATCGCGATCGAGTTCACCGTCGCGGCAAAAACGAACGTCGCCCATAATCACGGACTCGTTTCGAAACACCGCGAAAAAAAAAAGAGGGACAATAATTCAACGCAATCATAGATGACTCATTAACACAATCGCCGCGCAATCAGCGGCTCAACAACGGACTGATAAAGGTCCTCTACGCGCTGCTCGCGGGGAAAAGCGAATTCGCCGCGACGAGTGGAAAGTTAGATTAATTTTATTTGGCTCTCTCTCGCGCGCGCTCGCTCGCATTATGAATAAAACACCGGAACATAATCATAAAAATGCTCCGCGCGCCAGCGTATACGTGTGCGCGCGTGTGTGGGTTCCGCGCGCAGAAGAGTAAAATATAACGATCGATAAATTGCGCTGGTAAGCGTAAGTACGTGTATGCACGCACGCGGACAAAGGCGGCGCGCTCGTTCATTTTCAGCTGCAAAGTACTCTCTTTCTCTCTCTCTCTCTCTCGCTCAGAGAGAGCGCCAAAGCCGCTTCAATTTTATACCCTCGAATTTTTATCAGCCGGAGCGGCAGCAGCCTGGGCTTTGTAAGTCCTCGTCGCGATTTTCAAATGCGACCGGAGAGAGAGGATGAATATCTCTAATTGCGGAATAATGCCGGGCTATTTGAGGGCGGCAGTTTTGCGGGCTCAAATTGCGGGATGACATTGAGTTTTTACCCCTTTTTTTTTATAACTGTTAATATTGAATTGTCGGTGGAAATTGACGCTTGACGAGCAATGCACTTCGCTGACGTTCGTTTTGATTTAATTATTTCACGATTTTCGGATAGCTTGTGAGTTGATTAAATTGGATACTTCATTTTTTCGATACTTTGCGCAATTTTAGTGCCAGAATTATGGAAATAATTTTAAAAACTTTGATAAAATTCGAAATATGTATGAAATAACCTTCATAATGTCACCGGATACTCTTTGATAACTGCAGGAACAAATATTGATTTTTGAACAATATCGTTATATAATATGGTTGAAAAATTCCTATCAAACAGGTATTTAATTGGAAAAAAGAGTAAATATACGGACGAAGGATGAGAAATATTAAATTATTACCAAGACTATTATCTCCTATATTCATGATACAAGAATTTATGAGCTTCTTCATTGCAATCCTAAGATATTCCTATATAGAAATCCAGGCAATTTAATATTCTTAAGAATCCATTCTTTGTTCTCGGCAAAGAAGCGTTCGTTTGTTTTGAATTTGCTCTTCTAACATTGGCAAAGTTAGAGCCGTCACTAGACCAAAACCAAAAGGAAAAAAAACAGTAACAGTTACACGAATTACATAGTTTAGTATATCCAAAATATACAAAAAGGAATTGGTTCAAGAACAGCGATAAACCGATAAATATAAATATATATCTTATTACTCCTTGCATCTGTTACTATTTCAGACATGTATAGATATAGTAATCCGTGCTACGTCCTGTCCCTTTTGCCCTAACTTCGTTACCTAACCAAATCTCCGGCCAGAATGACTGTTTAATCTACTACATCCAAAATGACAGATACAATTCGACGAATACGCATAAGAAAAAACGTACGACTGAATGTATAAAGTAAAATGAAAATTGCCAATTCGCGTAGAGGACATCAATGATCATAAATTGAATTCAAACATCACATTATCGAATAATCAAGCAATCATCTGATCAAAGATCGATACCGCATGTCCATCGAAAAGGGCGCACCTCAAATGATTAAAGCTCAGCAGACATACAGGCTTCCTCGTCGGGCTGATCACTTCCACAAAAGAAGGCCTTTGAATATCGATCAGAGAGCCCAAGCAGAGCTCTCTCTCTCTCTCTCTCTCCGCTGGCATTGTATGCACACGTGTGCATCCGTGGCCAGTTCTGAAAGTGATCCTTAAAGGGAGTGTCCGTGAATTATGCCCACGGTTAATGCCTGCCATTCTGCGACAGCAAATCGCCTCTAAATTATACGCACGACGCGCCGACCGCCGCCAGATCCGAGAATTTACGGGCCTGCTATTGGCCGAAATAGGATATGCTTGAGCTTTACGTTCTAACAAGCAGTCGCTAAGTATCAAATGCTGGAAAGCACACGAGCTTTTTCCGCTTCGGCGTACAGAGTGCGCCCGGTTGATGTCGGTTGCGGTTTAGGAATTTATTTGGTTAATATAAACGAGCACGCAATGCAATTAACCGGCGCACGAAATATGTTAATGCTCCGGAGCCCCGAGTAAATACTGTCGCTCGAATTTGTAAATGGCTTTTAAATCTCTTTGCCTCGTTTTTAATCGGATGCAGTGCGGGTCGCATTATGCAAAGTCTTTTATATATCGTTATTATTACGTACGAGGAGGCTAAAATAACGTTATTTTATATTTTCACGTTTTGCTTAGTCCTTTGGAATAGCGATTTCGACGGAAGATATTTGAATTTATGCATGAAATAACCTAAATCTCGCGTATACGCAGCGAGAGATGGCTGCATTTTAAATCCTGCTAATACCATCAGCTTTCCGGAGCTGCCCTTTTTTCCGAGACCTCATTTTGCGCGAGAGCTCGCATACTCTTTTTTAAAAAGCGAATTTTAATCACGACTCTCCCTGATAAATTCATTGAATGCGCGCGCTCGGCGATTTCAATGGTACAATGTATTCGAAATGTTTTAAAGTGACTCTTTGCAGCTGATGAATCAACGTCATCCGCCGGCTATAACACGAGCCAGTAAACTCCACCTAATACGAATAATGCATAGCGAGCTATATACCGCACGAGGGCAGTACGACATTTATGCAGACCGCCACGCATCAGCACGAACATGCAGCCTATTTATTCGACAAGCCGAGCAACATGGCAATCTAACTGCATTAAAACTTCCAGACAGAACAATAACCTTCTTTTCGTTCATCCCGCGAAAATGCATGCAAGAATGTTAATTGTATTTCCTGGAAATGAACAACGTTTGGTCGACTCATTTGAGCTACTACTTTCAGAAAAAGTTAATTGACGCTGAAACGTATAATCAACGTTTCCGATCATTTCGATGTAATGATTAAACGTATAATTATGCTATTTTCAGTGTGTCCATCTATCTCATCCAATATTTACGAGTGATACTATGGGTATAATACCCACTGGGAAATCGCTTTCTTGATAAAGAAGAATTTTAATACTTATTTTAATTTTAATTATATTCATTTGAATAACAGATCATTGCAACTACATCAAGTAGGTTAAGACAAGTTATTAAGTCTAAAGGTGCTTAAATGAGCTCTTTACTTTTACAATCTGCTGTATATGATATAATCCAAATACTATTTGCTACAAAATAGTTACGAACATACAATACACAACTTACATACGAGTAAAAAAATCGATAAAGAATTTTCAATCAGATTATAACTGTAGAATCGCGCTTATTATTATTAGCTCATAAAATGCAGCTATTTTTATCATTATCCCGACAAAGGGCGTATGAATATATACACAAGAATGCTAATTGCGTTTCCTTCGCTCTCCTTAGATAAACAACCGTTGAACCGATTAATCGAGCCGTTACAACGAGCCCAGAGAGCGGATTAATGAAGAATGCACGAAATGAATAGTTAAAAAGTGCAGCATCGACTTTTCCTCGGCCACCTAATGATGGTAATATATAGACGACTGGGAGAAAATATATAGATACGTCGCGGAGGCCATGGCATTTCGCCTGATTATGATTCAAGCGTGTGCGCCACGGGGCTTTCTCTACATCGGGCTCAAATTAATTGAGCATCGGTCTTCTAAATGAGATGGAAAGGGGGTAAGGAGATTACTGCAGTCCGAATATCTCCCAGGGTGAGGGCGCAGCTGATTATGGAGAACTCATTTGGGACAAGTGGCTGGGAGATGAAAAAACTGGCCGGGAAAGAGGTAAGGCTCTAATTTGATGTAAAAGTTAAAATGTTGGAATAGAATAGAGGCAAAGTGGTCAATTTTGTTTTTTCATCGTTAGGTATTTTCCGTTGTAGAAAGTAACTGATGATTTAAACGGGTCAGTAAGCAATGGGAAAATCGCAGTAAATCAGACTGGAAACGTTACCTGCAATCGGCAGGTCATAAAGTCTAGAAAGTGATTTTAGTCTAGAAAATCCAAAATTAGAGTTCAATGCATTTCATGTTTGTTTTTCATTAGAAAAATTGTTCACTTTTCTTGAAAAAGATGTTAAATCAGACATCACGAATAGGATTATTGGTGAATTTCCAGATTTGCAGTCATGATAGCGATTTCGAGGATTGACAGATTGCATCCCGTGTACACAAGGTAGCAACGTGTGTATAATCTTGGTTCAATCTTCTCATTAACAAATCTGCTCGCTTTGAATGACAAGTAAGAAGAAATTACCATTCAGCGTATTCTAATTTATTAATCGAACCATCAGTAAAACGATACACTATAAATAGCATGAGAATGTCTTCAGTCATTCCAAATTTGTAAAACAATGACAAAAGGCCATTCTCATTCCTAAACAGTCGAAAAACTCGTTAGCATCTCTCCCAGTTGATCTTTACAAATTTCCTCATATTTAACGGATCGATGATACCATAACCAGCTCGTTCAACTCAGCTTACAAACAAAGCCCCCCACGGTAACCTGGACATTAACAGAGCCCCGTGATTCATTTGAAAATTAAGGAACGAAACTAATTACAAGACAAACGATTGGATTACGCCTGCTAGGAACATATCGCCGAGAGGCGGCGGCGGCTGGAATGGGGCGAAAGGTTGGAGCATAGTAACCGCTTCTCTCGCCGGCTATATTCTCCCAGGGATTGCCATTTATATAGGAGAATCGATCGGACGCCGCCAGAAGCAGCAGCAGCAGCAGTAGCAGCAGCCTTAGTCCGGTCATCAACTCCAAGTGCTCCGTGTGTGCGCGTCGGCAATGGCTCCAGCACCTGGCCGATCTGATCCCCGTGCCCCCTCCCCCCTCCGCGCGCTCTCTATTTCACTTTCCACGTTGGTTTAATGTCATTAACGTGTGTGCACGTGCTAACTATCGGCCGTGACGAGGGTCTTAAGGGCTTGCGGGACAGCCCGGGCGCGATAAGGATATAGGCGGCATTCGAACGCGACGACTTTGTGCTGTGCTGCTCTTCCTCCTACGCGAGTTGACAAAGCACTCGCCAGGAGCGAGCGTAGCTCTTGGCTTTGCGGGAGACACCTTCGTGAGCGCGAGAGAGGGAGAAAGCCAGCCTGGGTGTGCCCGCACGCTATTCACTCGCTCAAGATGCACGCGTCTGCTAATCTCAAAGCTCCCCGCTAGTCTAAGGGGGGCCCAGTCTGTGTTTGGAACTTTCCCATTTTGCTAAATGAGTTTGCATTTAGCTATTGTCTGCCCAACAATGGGGGTAAATACAGGGGATCCGCTTGCTTTTTATTGTCATCGGGGAGCTTTCGAGCGGAGGCTTTTAATTCTTTTATGAAATTCACGTTCGGATTGGGATGGATTTTTAAAAAAATTACATAATTTAGCTGCATTTACTTTAAGAATAATTCATCATTCTGAATATTGTTCGTTTTATCTCTCGCAGCTCTCGTAGCTATGCTGTATTATCTCTAGAACTATGCAGGATATTATGTTTACGTTTTTGCATGAGGCAGTGCACGTAAATATTATCCATTGAAAGGGTCTTATGGAAATTGGATTTTATAGAATTTAAATACGTGCATTGACAGCCGAATCAATGCAATTTTATCAGTCCATAAGAGTTTTGTTGTTAAAGAGTTTATATAAAATTCATTAATCCACATAAAATAAATGTATTTTTATCCAAAACGTAGAAAAAATATATTAGTAAGTAAGCTTATATTCCACATAAAAACTTTTAATTGATGCCTGAAATTAAAAACATTAATTTACTATTTACTGATTTTTAGTTTATATAAACTATGGAATAACTAATTTTTAGAGTTTATTTATCCAGAAAATTTTTAAATAAAGAATAGTTTCATTTTTATGACATTAAATTATTTTAAATTATTATAACATGTTAAGCATATTAAAAGCAAGGTGTCTACATTATAATTTGACAGCTATTACAAGAAATATCAAAGGCTCCATCGACAAGCGGTTTTTGTTTTTTATTCAGATAAAAATAATTAAAAACTCGAGTTTTCTTTGAGAGGGCATGTATTGTAATTTATTATCAAAGAAATTAAGGGTGACGCCAAATAATTAGCCGCGCAAAGTGCAAAGAGCGCAAGAAAAAAACATAATTAATTACGGTGCGCGCTTGTACAAGCCGCAGAAAAAAAAGGTCTGCGCGCGGGAGAGAATTAACGAGTTCAAGAAGTACGAAACTAACGCTTTTCCCACGTCTCCAAGGTCACGCTCGATGAAGCCGCGGGTCACCGAACTTAAAATACAGCAGCGCCGTCGCGAGCCGAGCTCGAAAAAGAGAGACCCGCGATATTAATATCATTATAACTCCCACGAACTCGCGAGATAATTCCGCCTCCGGCGGCCCGGAAAATTGGCGACTCCCCGTAAAATTTTACGCGGCGAATATGTGGAACGGGCCACTCGAAACTTTTTTTTACACAGCCCCTTGTACGAGCCGCTTGTATATGCGCGGAACAAACGCGTAAAAACATTATAGTGTCGCGCGCGTTACGTAAGCGCGGAATAAAGATCGAACGGACACCCTGCGGAGGTTGGGGGGAGCGAGAACTCGAGGACGACGGCAGCTGCAGCTGTACTCCAAAGCGAATTCGGCCAATTTCAGTTCGCGATAGTTAGCAAGAGGGAGAGCTCGAAGTTGAAGCCCTAAGTTCTTCGGCGCTGCTGGCGACAGTAGCTTTTCCAACTTGGCGGGAAGAAGGATGTGCCTCTCGTTAGGCCCGCCCGAGGTAATATCATAATTCTGGTGCAGCCTGCCGTATTTGCATAATCGGAGCCTTCAAGACAAACGACCGACAGCCGGCTGCATTCTTTAGCGATATCGCCGCCAGGGTAAATCGCGTGATTAATCACGCAACAGCGCCGCGCAGCGACGGCAGCAGCGCCCTCCGCTATCCCTAATTAAGGCACAAAAGACGAATCGCGTTCGTAAACACGGCTACGTGCCCTGGTTGTCGAGCTCTTTTAAGCGAGAGAGAGAGATTCAAAGTGACACACGCGGCGAAAAAGCCTCCGGCTCGTGTGTAGATGGCGCTGCACTCGACGGCTGAGGCGGCGCTGGCTTTAGGAATGCGAAATTTCCAAAGTTAGAGGATTGGATCTTGGCCGGAGGTATTTCGTATTCAGGGATATACACATGCCGCGGAAGTTCCTACTCGGCATTCCTAGCAGACCGCGCTATTCGACTTACCTCGTGCAGTCGCCGCAACGCCGCCGCCGTCGCCGGGATGGCTTACCCTACCTATGCAAACGTGCCTTTACAAATGGGCTCTCTGTGCCCTAATAAAATTAATAAAGCTTTAAGAGCTACTGCCAAACGTTCTCTTTTGCGCGGAAAGGCGGGATGGGCAGAGAGGTGTTACGTCCCTCGAGATCATTTGAATATTCTTAAAGAATTAGCGGGGTAATTATTTTCACTTTTCTTTTAAGAAACTTTTAACTTTGATGCAGAGGTTAGCATTTTAATTTCTTTTTTAAGCAATGACTCATTTAACCCTTTGAGGGACACATTTTTCTATTGAATTAATTTTCAAAATCATAGGTGATCTAAGGGTTTTTGGGATCGCTGATTGCGATTCTGGCGTCAGAATTGAAAAATTGAAGATGGCGGATTCAATATGGCGACTATTTTTTAAATCTGGAAAAAAATATACAATAGTACTAGATATGAAGTATATGTAAACAAATTTTTTTTTTAATTGAACCGTTTAAATATTTTAAGGCTTAGTTTGTAAATTATTTAGCAAGTGTTGGGTGATTGTTATAATTTTTTTAAAACGGTCTCCTGTCAATAGAATGTAGTTTCTATTGACAGGAGACCTATTTACTTAATACCTAACTTATCTTTTGTGTACGAATGTATTAACTTCTTGCATTTTCTCCAAGCATCCAATTATATTATTTCTATAGGCAGCGTTTCACTTTTTCCGGCCATCAATTTTTATATAAAGGTACACAGCAGGCTCACAATAGCGTCTTTTTATGCAAGCTTATAACCTACATAAAAATCCGGTAAAAATAATAATAAAGTCGCGCAAATACTTAAGCCGAAATCCGATTCGGCGGAAAATTAAAATATTTTCCCCTTTATTGACCGAGTGCGGACATGCCAACGCAGCTCTTTCACGGGAGAGGAGGAAGGGGGGGGGAGAGGATATCAGCTATTTAACATGAGCGTAAACTCGGTAGGGAAGCTCAGCTTGCTCTGATTTTCACGACGCAGCGAGTAAACTGCCACCGCCGCCGCCGCCGCCGCCGTTGTACACCCACCTGTATCCCGTCGACGCCGGCATTATTGATTTCCTGCAAATTTGAACTTGCCTTTTAAAACAAATTAATTTTCATTTCCCGCCTTTGTTTATCCGGTCGATCGCCAGTTTTTCGGCTGACGCGCGTTTTTCTTTGTTCGTAAATCGTGGATTTCGTTCGCGCCCCCACGACTGGAGTGGGGGGGGGGGGAGGGGGGTGATTGATCATCTACTGATTTTACGTTCTGCCCACATATTTAATGAATTATCACTGGATGCCAGGACTGTCTATAAACATCGATAATTGCATTGTATTTTCTGCTAATTAATTTGAGTAAATACGCCAACATTTTATTGAAAAGGCATTATGCGGTTGGGCACAGAACCGTCAAGAATCGATTTGATTTTAAATGGTTTTTCAAACAAAACCAATTTCGCTAACCGCGTTCGTTTATTATAGCTAATATATTATAGATAAACAATTAAAAGGATTGTTAATATCAATTACATGCTAATTAAGTAGAGAATTTATCGTATGGTAATAATGTTAATTTTTATTTTTAATTATTAATTTGTTAAACAAAGTATGAAAAATGTAGTAAAATATAATCTAACATTTTAATAAAAAAATAATTTAAAAACTTTTTAGTAAACGAATGCAGGCGATAAATTCATTTTTATAAAATTAAA
This sequence comes from Ormyrus pomaceus, assembly GCA_900474385.1. Classification (NCBI taxonomy): domain Eukaryota; kingdom Metazoa; phylum Arthropoda; class Insecta; order Hymenoptera; family Ormyridae; genus Ormyrus; species Ormyrus pomaceus. The sequence continues at coordinate 7,108 of UCOM01003190.1, read as the reverse complement.
CTTGAAATCTATTTGAGAATTTCCCGTTTTATTTTATTATTTTGCATTGAAATATATTTTTTAATTGGTTAAATAACTTTTTTTTGTTCTTGTAAATGGTATTCGATTGCGGGTATTGCAAAGCAAATAAAAGAAAAATTGTCTACTATTTGTGAATATTTTTTGTTTTACAGTTGAAAAAGTTTATATTATTTCTTGGACTTAACAGGGATGTGAATTCCTACATAGAATTTCTACGAAAACTCTAACTATAAATCAGATACTCGGCCAAAAAACAACTTTCCTGAAAAACTTTTCTCATAAATTTCAATAAAAATCCCTGCAAAAAAATTTAATTTTCTACCTCCCCTGCCAAACAAACCCAAACCCAAACTACCCAACCCTGAACATTTAAAACCTCGAAAACCTCGACCCGCAATATTCCCGGCTCCCCTAACCATCGCCAAGCGCCACATTACATTACATTACATCTCCATTTGCGATTTTTGAGGCCTCGCCCGCGGCCATCCAGGCACGAATCGCGGCCGCCGACGATGATTCATGCACATGTCGCGTCTGCGGTGAACGCTTCATGCCGCGCGGCGGCGGCGGCGGCGGCCTTGAATCGATGTGCCGATCGTGGATTAGGATCGTGTTTTCATTCCTTTCGCGGCGGTCCGTTTTAATGGTTAAGCGGAGCGACGTTCGCGGAATATTGTTGCCGCTCCGTAACCGAGGCGAGGCGTTCTTTTCGATTACGAGGGGGGCACTTTTTTATCTCGAGGAATCGATCCGAGGCTTTCCGGGGGAGAGCTCCGATAGTTATGCAAATTTTCGCGATGCCGCTGCGATTTTTATTACGGCTAATTAAAGTGGCCGCCGGTTGCTGCACTGTTTGTTTAGAAACAATGTTAACTATTTTCATTAAGTTTACTGCGGGAAGCTGAGTAATGGAATAATAACGTGATTTAAATTCGCATATTCATACTTTAAATAGCGGGGATTTATTAATAATAAATGCTTTTTAATTGTGTAGCGATGCGTAAGGAGTAAAGTATGCAGTAGTTATGGCGTGATTAATGTGAGAATCAGTAGTTCACGTAAACGATTTACAAATTAATGTACAAACATTCAAGATCGATAAAATATCTGATCGCAACTCTAAAGATTTAGTGACTTGTGACAAATGTGACACACTTGTCTACTTTTCGCGGATCCCGAAGTATTTGAAAAAGTATTCCTTTCACTGGTTTACTCAGCATTACGTACAATTTTTTGCTTACTCGGGTAAAAAACAGTTTACGGCAAAGTTTTTAATCAGCATAATGTGCTGTAAGAGAGCGTAACAATAGCCCCTTTTTATTTTGATACGTTCGAAACAGGTTTGCAGTGATATGACTCATCGTTAATTCACGAAAGTCCGATAGCCTTTGCTGTGAATTAAATCAGGGAGACTTCGTGGAATTTTCAATGGGTTAAATTAGCGTTGCTTAAACTTTTAAAGCATATATATTTATTAGGTTTTTCCTTCTGCGTTCTGTGCGTGCATTGAAATAAAAATTAGCGAAAGTATAAATATAATGAAATTTAATTAATACACGTGTATTTCCTTTATTCGAGGTGGACGAACAATTTTAATTAATTTCTCCAGTCAATCTCTGCAATGCGTTAATAAATCCGCTTAAACGAAACTGAAAATTTTCAATTAACCAAACTGTTATCGACTTTTTAACGAAATCACTGGATAATTTTTGTATTTTTCAACTGCACCTCTGCTAATTTCTTCAATTGAACGTAGATATTTAATTAATAAAGGAAATCAACCGTTTTATTGTTTAAGAGTTTCATTTTTACGCTCTGATTTTGCATTTCATTACTGCGCGTCGCTGCATTTTATCGACGTTTCGCGCAACTTTTTTATTCACCCCAATTTCAACGGAGTGAAATCTAAAAAACTAGTAAGCGGAATGAATAATTAATAAGCAGAAACGCGACGGGGAAAAGCGGCGCGGAGGTTAAAAGGTTAATGCGCTTAGCGAGTTTATCAACAAGAAACGGATCAGCATTTTAGTAAAGATCGAAATTTCTGTTTCATGTTGCATTACATAAATATTGCTTTTTTGCATGGCCACTGATTGTAAGCACACGATACAAACTGTGAAACATTAAGTGATTTTAAAGTGAAATACAGAGTAGTTTTGGTGATAAAGTTTGCATTATAAACAAAAGTTTGAGGGTACAAAGTTTTAAACTGAGCCCATTAAAAATGAATATACGTTAATTTGCTTTGAAATGCATTGGCATTTTTAGTACAACAAAAAAAAAGAGTGGATAAAAGTTTCTTTTATCACTGGGTGCAATTTTTTTCTGCTTATCTTGAACGAGTTGAGATTAACAAGGGTGAATCATTTATGTAATAAACAAATGTAACTTTTTAATTATCCCCATTTTACTTCCTTCATACTTGGATTGCACTTAAAAATTTCAGAAAAAATGGTTTCTTTTAGAGCTACGCACGCACAGTATTATTTTACTTCAATTGTTTACATTGGTTGAGCAAACGACAGAGTCATATTGACCGTCAGCCAAGATGGACTTTTTTATCTCACTGCACGAAATACGATGTAACTGTTTTAATGCAATAAAAACACAATCTTTTTGCACTCTTGTAGAGTGACTGTAAATCCTTTCACTGCAGTACGCACACTTTTTTTATGGAAATGCAATCATTAATATTTCATAAAAATCCTCTTCAAATGGAGCAGAGCAACAAAAGAAAACTCTATGCATAATTCTTGCTAGTAGTTTGGAAGTAAAACTTTCAGCAGACGACACTCTTTTTGTTTACATAAAGAATGTTACTTAATAATTAGTCAAAGCAAGACCATTACTTAAATATAAGCTTAAAGTTGCTGTTTTATTAAAAAGACCTGAAAAATTTGGTATTATAAATTGTAGTTTTATAAGAGTATGTCTTCTTAAGGTAATTTATAAAAATATTTTGTTTATATATACACTAACTATATTATTATCTAATCATAGAATCAAATAAATACTTCTCTTAAAAATTAATATAATAATAGTTAATTGATTTGTAAAAAACAATCTTTAAAGATAAATTTGGCTGTCCTTTACAGAATTTAAAAATGTGTGTTTGTAGTTTTGTCAGACTACACAAGTTGCTCTTCTTGGGTCAATTAAAAAAAAACATTGTTTTTGTTTTGGTTGTACTGTCACCGAATCAGCAGTTTAAAAGTAAAAAACTTGTATCTTTTCTCAAAAATCAATACAACATTTACTGCTCTCTTGGATTTCATCAGCTCTAGATAGATAAATTTAGAAACATTTTCCCAGACATTATACTATTTATTAATGCAGCGTTATCAATCTATTTCTCTCGAGAGCAGACTAAAAATCTCCCCATCCCAAGAAAACTCGTAATCATCTCGGCCTCTGGCGAGTCCAGTCAACAAAGGGTATTCCTCGAAAACACAAACACACACGAGGCAGAGAAGAGAGAGAGTGCCTCCAGCAGGCTCGCTGCAGTCATGGAGCGGGCGGCTTTCTCGAGCACAACAACAAAGGGTCAGGAGCTGAGACTCACCGCTCTCGATGTAGGGAACGACGAGCAGGAGGAAGAGGACGAGGCCGCAGCTGTCGGCGAACATCGTCCCTGCGGCGGTGCCCAGTCCTCCAGATTCTCGGCGATCGTGCACTTTGATGGGGGGCACGCAGAAGAAGAAGTCAGAGGAGGCGCGCGCTCGCGCACAGAGCGCCACGGACGCACAGACACAAGGGCGGGTAGCAACGAAGGACGACGGCGACGCGCGGCGGCGTCCTGCAGCTGATCGCGAGCCCTGCCTCTCTACGCCATCCCGACGCGACGCACTCGGGGCTTCCTCGTGTACGACGGCGGAGTTCGGGGACGCGAACCTCTCTCCTCGTATACTCTCGCGGTCTCTCTCTCTCTCGGCTAGGGCTCTCTGCCTGCTGCCTGCCTGATGCACTGCCTGCCCGAGAGCGCGACGGGGAGACGTTTGATACGCCAGGCGCGAGTTGCCGCGCGACTGCAGCGCCTCACCTCGCAGCTCTCTCTCTGCTGTGCGATGCTGATGATGCTGATGCTGATCTTGGGTGTTATCGATGGCGACGGCGGCGCGACCCGCGACCGTCGGGCTGACGCGTTCGAGAACGCCCTGAGCGCGGGAAACTTTGAGACGAGGAGTTGAAGATTAATTATGAAGTTTTAATATTTTTTTGTAATTTAGGGATTAGTAAAAAATTAAAGAGTTAAACGCCGTAATCATTAATCACCCTTGATCCTTATCCTTACTGATTTTTCTAATTGTTAAGAGCAGGGAGTTTCGATGGATTTTAAAATAAATTAAAATTTTCTTCGGATAAAGAAATTAGGAATTTAGTAAATGTATCAATTTCTGTTGCAGATAGAAACCACTCAAGTTCTCAGATTTTTACTATAACAACTTTAAAAAACTTTGAAAAAGTTTTCAATTTACATCTTCTGACAACATAGTAATTAAAATCAAATTATTTTCAAAGTAACTATTACAAGTAAAATTAATTAAAAATAATTTTATTATTACTAAAGAGCATGCAAATGTACATTTTAATTTACATCGAGCAAAGAAGATACAGAACTAACTTATAGTCGGCAACATAGAACTCAACTTTACTGAAATAAAGTAAGAAGGATTTGAACGTACCTTACGTAAATACGTACACATTTGTACGAAGTTCTGAGTTTCTAATATAAACACTAGAGTGAGTATGTATGCAAATTATCGTTCAAATTTGAAAAATTGGAAATTACTAATGAAAAAATATTTCCCTTACATAAAACGAAAAAATGTCATAAATTATGTGCAAGAAGGAATTTGTACTTTAAAAAAGTGATATAAAAATGTTGATGAATGATAAAAGAAATATATCGTAACTGTTAGAATTCGATTTAAATACCTCTTAGTAGAACAATAATAATCAGTTTTGATTCCTTCCGTCCCTATGTTTTCAATCCTAATAATGTAAATCTGAATACTTAGTCTGCCCAAAATAAGTCCAAGAGAAGGATGTTAGTACGATATTGTAGGAACATCTTTTAATTATTTTAAGTTTGACTTATTTTGGACGTGATTTTACAAAATGGACGTAACTAGTAAGACAGATCTAATTTCCGGTTATTGTTTTAACGAAACCGTCATGGCACTTATAAAGTCCAAAAGAATACGTCGCGTAGAAGACTTTTATTTTGAAGCCCCAAGCCTCGTACCGTACGTTCACAGCGTACCCTACGACGTTATAATCGAGGTGAATAAAAAACGACGCCGATCAAAAGGATACTTTCAAATATTTTCTTTGCTTATCAATTCGGTTGTTTAATTGCAGGTCGAAGGCCAGCGGTTCAAGGTCCACAGATCAGTTTTAGCGGAATTCATACCGTATTTCCACAGTATGTTCAATCACAATTGGCGCGAGTCTGACAACATGGTAATCACGATGGCAAACATGAGTGCCGAGTAAGTACTACTTTCAACCTACAAAAATCATTCTCAAAAAAGCTTACAAATCGCTCAACGTCTCATTCCAGTATGATGAAATACATATGTCGCTTCGCCTACACGGGAAAGTTCCTCGTCAGCTACTCCCAGCTGGAGGAATTGTGGTATACAGCGAATTACTTAACTTGGGACGATCTTCTCGCATCCATGAGCAAGCACTTGAGTCTGATTCTGGACCCCGAGAACGTATTTCGGTACATAAACATGTCCGAACGCGTGAACGATTTCCTGCACGAAAACGCGATGCGCTTCCTCCGGCAGTACTTTGTCTACCTCATGAACGAGGAGGCTTTTCTCGACCTGGAATTTAGACACCTGACCGAGGTGCTTAGACACGATTGCCTGAACGTACCGTCGGAAAAACCGGTACTCAAGGCCATGGTGAAGTGGTTGAGGCATGACTTCAAGAACAGAAAACAGTATTTGAAGGAGTTGATCAACGGAAATTGCCTTAGGAAGAGGTTTCTATCGAATAAGGATCTAAGGGTTTTGACGGATGATCCAGTATTAGGCGAAATATTGGAAGTACGGTAAGTATCGTTTGTTTCTATTAGAATAAAAATTAAAGAAACCATCTCCGTTATCAAAAATATTAATAATCAATACACGATAATTTTCAGAATATTCTTGGAAGAATTTCAGAGGAATAGGACTTTAGCCAGAAAGAAGAACATATATCCGGCCGTGCCAAGGATGCCCTTCAATCCCGCCCTTTCGATTGGAGAAGTCATCCTCGTGAGCAACGTTTATCACCAGGAATCCTGCGTTTTGAAGTATTTCCCTCAAACAGGTACGTCCCTTTCCCGAATCCTCGAGCCGATCAGAACTTGGTTGACCCTTACTGTAATTTTCGCAGGGAAGTGGCAGCGATTCTCCAGCATCGTGGGTTATTCGTACTTCAGTACGATAGTCCACAAGGACAAGCTCTTCATCGTCGGCGGTGATGCCGATGCTTTAGACGGACCGACATCCACTCGAATTTCATGCTTGGATTTGGATGACCCGAATGCAAGCTTCTACAAGAGAGCACCTATGTCCACAGCTCGAAGGTGTGTTATACTGAAACAGTTGCAATTCTTTTAGAAGAATCTACTTCCCGAACCCTTCCAAACTCCCTTCTTCTGTGAGCTTCGAACGACTGATCCGTAATACTTGACATTCGCAGTTGTCCTGGACTCGTGGCGCAGAACGACTTCATCTACGTGATCGGTGGCGAAGGTGACAGGCTGCCGACCATCGAGAGGTACAGCGTCTCGCAAAACAAGTGGAAGAGGATCAGCCAGGCCAAGTCCTTCGTGCGCTTCCTCTTCGCGTGTTGCATTGTCAAGGACTGCATCTACATAATAGGCGGCTGCGACACCTTCATGAGAGATCAGTACATCTGCGGCATCATGCATCAAGCGATGGTAAGTCAGGCGCGGAGGGGGAAAGAGGGCGAACTTTACTGAGATTTCTCCTCAGACTGAATTGCTGCGAGTTTATCCGCAGGTTGAGATCTACAACATCAGCGAGAATCGCTGGAGCTTCGCCGCGGCAACGCTGCAGGAGTCGAG
>UCOM01003189.1:0-19648 GCA_900474385.1 Ormyrus pomaceus | reverse complement strand
GGGTTTTTTTTTTTTTTTTTTTTTTTTTTTTAAGCGGCCATATATAATTTAGTGAGCTTGAATTGTTTGTTCACTTTTTATGCTATTAACAAAACTTAATTCCCGGATTTTTTGAGGTTCTGATGCTGTAGAATAACTGCTCGTTGAACTCTTTAAAGTGGTTTTACAAGTAATAAAGATCACCGTCAATTTTCAGTCCAATGTCGGGAGAAAAATTGTTTTTGCATGCAATCACTCGGACGAGAAAGAGTCATTACAGGTATTTACAGCACGGCTCGCTCTTATAATTATTCCGTGAATTTTTGCTTTTTCGCATGAAATTGCCACATTAAATTACGTTTTCTTGAAATATCCTACCAAGATACATACCTAAGAAAATATTCATTATATTGTGCTTAATATTATTATCCTCGAAGACGGTCTCTAACGACAGCAAATTGCATCCTAAGTGCAGGGAAAATTATGCTCCTCGCAAGCCATTTTCCGCGAATTAGACGCAACTCTTTCGGAATGTCCCTGGGCGCGATTCGATCGCGATAAGCCGTTCGCCGCATTTCGAGCACCGATCGATAAATTAAAAGCGCGAGCTTTCGGTGTATATATATATATAAGAATCGAACGATCTCGATCGTATCGTCATCGGCACCGCAACGCCTCTCTCCCGCGGAAAAAGCATATACACCTCGTCGCGAAAGCTCTCTCGCTCTGAATCTCGAAGCGCGCACACGCTCGAGGTAATGAAATTACGCTCCTAGACAATTCTATTAAAAGCCCGCTCGCAGGCCGATCCCCTTCCCCCCCGGTCGCGGCGCGCTTCATAAACAAGGCGCATAAACAAGTGCTCGGCCGCTTTAATCACTCGGAGCTCCTCTCTCTCTCTCTCTCTCGAGTTTTTCTCCACGTGCATGCGGCAGAGGCCTCGCCCGCAACTTGATTACAGCGCTTCAAGAGGCTTACGTATCTATTATTGCGCCGGGGCACTATTTCTTCGTCGCCGTTAATTCCCCCGCGCGCGCGCGCGCATCGGTCTCGTGCGCCGATTTTTCTCATCCGGGCTCCTTATTTCGCTGCGGCGCGCCGCAGCTCCGCAAGTCCCCCTCGGCTCCGGCTTTTACATTACGAGGCCTCCTCCTTATATCGCCGGAGTCCGCCCCGCGGCTCATTAAAGCGATGCCTCCTTGATCCTCTAATTACAAGATGGCGGATGCGCGCGTACATGGCGACTGCCTCTCTCTCTCTTTCTCTTCTTCGCTCTACGGCGCTTTTGCCGAAGCCGAGGATGGAGGGAGGAGAGTGTTTATTAAGTCCATAGACACGGTACCTTACGATTTCCCCGGGGACTCTATAAGCGATCCGCGAAAATTTACAAAGTCAAGAGCGGTTACGATATTGTAAATACGACGAGACCTGCCGCGATTGTGCGCGAGGAGCGCCGCTAAGTAAGCGCGTTATGATAATTGTGAGAAGCGCGGAATGGCAACTTTTAACGAGACTGATTCGAGCGACCTTTGGAGAGGAAAAACTCGGGGGCGAAAGCTGCGGAGTGGACGGGCGGAAGGTGAATGTTTTCTTGATTCGCGCATTGTTTCGCTTGGGAATGGATTCGTTTCGTAGTTCAAGTTTCGCATGAAGGAAATGATAAAAGTTTGCCGAGGCTTATCGAATGAATAAGGGTATTAATATCACTTAAAACCTTAATCGCTAATATATTTCATACATCACGAGGCTCTTCCTAGCATTATCTCGAAAATTAATAAATCTCAACTCTGTGTGGCTAAATGAATTAAACGGGATTATGATTACATCAAATGGTAAATACAACATACAAAAGTTACAAAACACATGTCTAGATGATTATAGTGATAAATTCAAGATGGGCATACGTATAATACTGATATCCATCGAAGTACGATTAATGGCTAGTTAAACGCTGACTATTAATTTAGGAGTACAAATCCCTAAGCCTTTTAGAAGATTAAGTGTTTACAATCAATAAAAAATTTAATTGTATACTTAATTTTTCGCCTGAGAGAAGTTAAAAATCATATTTTTTCTAAATTACTATCGGGATAACAATGATCAATCGCCCCTGACGCTGGGAAAATTTTCATCAATATTGTTACTAAATGAAAGAGCTATTTTCAAAAAATATGATTAATTTTGTGTTTTATTTCTGTTTCAGGTACGTTGTAAATGTAGACATTTCAAAATCATACAGTGGACAATTTGAATATAACAGTAAGATAAGTATTTATTTGTTTTTTACCAAGTCCCTGTTGGAAATTTCACGAGTTTTTCTAGCCATTTCACTAATAGTCGACCAAATTTGGCCAATCTACAAACAATTCGTAAAAAATTGGCCAAATAATAGTGAAAATTACCAACAGGGATTGCATTCTATTAAACTGTCGATTCAATATCTAAATATTGAAGAAAATTTGATTTTTTGAATAAGGCACGCTATTTTTTAACAAGTAGAAAAAACTAAGTATGACACGGCGCACTTGCGCGTCTTTCTGAAGGCGATACGACTCAAAGAAAATCAATACGTTTTTCTTACACAATATTTTGTTCTAAAAATACTTTTTGTCCGCCTGAAAAATTGCAAACTTAATTACAAACTTATTAAAAGATTATTTAATAACTTATAATGAAAATACAAAATGAAACAAAACACAAAAAATTTAATTTTTCGAGGACATAATGGCACGTTTTTCTCATTTACTTAAATTAGCTTACAATTTAATAGCACAAATCGTGGTACAGATGAATCATACTTCTATATACACACGAACTCATTACTAAAATCTCTGCAGTAGAAAATTTTTCGCGTTCCGAGAATGTTTTATGTTCTTGCACGGAACGGTCTTTGTTCTTATCGTGCGGTAAGTTGAATGAGAAGAACGGGTCGATAAGAAACGTTCGCCACTGAAGAATCTACCTCAGCGTATTCGGATTTTATCACCCACTCTGTCATTGCTGCAGACATCACGTTACTGCGCGGGACTTTCTGTGTACGTCTTTCTTCCCTGTCTTGTCGTAGCTGCGCGCAAAAGCGTTATTTTACCTCCAGTGCATCTTCGAACGTGAAATTCTACAAAAATCTTTTCTTTATTTATTTTAAAGTTAATAACTCTGATATGAATAACACGAAAATACATCGATTTATAAAATCCTTTCGCGCAACGTTAAAATTAGAAGACTATGAGACACAAACAATGTTACTTTGCTGTACTCTAAACTACCAATTTCCCCTCGAACCGAGACAGACTTAAAAAATCCGAGTGCATTAGATGCTTATCAATTGTATCGCGCGCAACTCGGTAACCTCCCACGAAGCTAACACAGACGTCCGCGGCAATAATCATCTCTCGATATTCCATGGATTTCCGCGTCTCCCTCGGTCCGCGCACAATATCTCGTTCTCTTTCTCGCGGGAAGGTCAGCGGCGGCGGAGGGTCAGCGGCTCGAATTCAATACCGCGCGGCCAGATCTGAGGCTCGGCTCTCGCGGAGCATTGTGTTCTGTGGGAGTCGCGCCCTTCGGGCTCGGCTTCTTCAGGGTGTCGGCGTCCTACCGAGCGGCCCACGCCGGCCGCTGCTCATCGACATCTCGCAGAACCGGCCTGCCTGCCTCTCTCTTTCTCTCTCTCTCTCTCTCTCTCTCTCTGTTTCTTCGCGTGGGTGTGTGCGGAGCGCGCGTCCGGTAATCGTATGTAAATCGCGTAGCGGCCGCGAGAGAGAGAATCAAGGCTGCAGAAGAGAGATGACGAAGGAGAAGTTGGCCCAAGGCGAGGGGGAGGATAGCCGCTCTCTGCGTTTTGCTCGTAAACAAATTATCCGGACCTAAGGGTCGAAGGTCTATTGAACCGAGCGAGACAGAGAGAGAGAGAGAGGGAGAGTGGGAGAGAGAGAGAGAGAGACGGAGAAAGGAGATCCCTCCTCTCATTTACATAGTTAGCCCCGAAGCTGCTGCCGGTCCGCGATGCATCGGCTCCGCTCTCCGCCCGCGCTTATTATATCCGAGAGTCCGTCTCTCTCTCTCCCTTTCCTCCTTTCGTGCGTATACGCGCGTAATTCTTTTCTGCATACCGTCCGGCGATAATACGAGCGCGGCCTTAGAGCCGGCATTATATATGGGAAAAAGTGCGGGCGCAGCGCGCTCTAATTGCGCCACTGCGCGTTCGCCCCGTGGGCAGCTCGCCTGCCTGCCCGCCTGCCTGCCTGCCTGCCTGCCTGCCTGCCTCCTCCTCCCGGTCCGCGAGCTCGGTAGATCTATGTGTTCCCCGGGCCCGGTGATGCGTTTCACCAGAGGCTCCGAATGGCGTGACTCGATGCGCGAAAGACGAGCTTCTCATCTTCGCCGTGTGCCGTGTGTATCCCCTTAATTCGCTCGCTCGCTGGCTTGGCCCTTGAGCACTTTTGGCTCGCTTCTTAGGCGTGTATATGCATAATGCGAGGGTGGCTCACTCTCTCTCTCTCTCTCTCCCGGGCCTTTGATGGAACACGCGGAATGCGAAAGCGGAGGCTGACGTCGGGGCGATACACTCGTGGGTAAAACTCGCTCTGTGATTTTGCTCTCTCTCTCTCTGCTCGTGGGATTCCGGAATTAATTGTTTGCCGCCGCTGCCGGTCGTTCGGGGTAAATACACGGGGCGGTCCTCTTTCGGTGCCGCTGCCGGCTCGTTTTCCTGCCTTCGTCTTTTTTTTTTATGCTTTCCGGAGAAGAGCGCGGCTTTTGATGCCACTTATTGTCGATGCCCGCGTATATACGCTTTGCTTTCGAGAAATCGTTCAAGGAGTTGAGAGTGTTATCGCATTGCCGCTGGTTACGACTAATACTATATACGCAGCTTTCTTCCTTTATTTGCATTGGAATCTTAAATCTTATGCTCATCGCGACTCGCTTCTTTAGGCCGGATATGATTTCTAACAATTTTAGTAAATTTATGTAATCGGAAGCTCGAGAGGCACACATTATTGCAAGAAGAAATTTCTGTGGATGTAGATATTTAAAATTTAACAAAATGAGTAACATAAGCCTAAACAAAAACGGCACGGAGAGCATTAATTTCACGTATCATTAAATGAAACTGTTATTTATGAGCCAAGACGTGTTAAGCTTTTCAGGATCAAAATAAAAGGCCCTACCTTCTCGGAACAATCATAAAATTGGCACAAAACCTGCAATTAAAACCTCCTTACTCCGTGCAAAGTATCCACCTTTATTTGCTAAGTGCCGCGGAATTCAGACTGGCGCAGCTGAGAGTAGTACCTAGAAAACAGGCTGCCTATACTTCTCTAGTCCCCGTTAAAGTTCTGTAGAAATACTCCGCAATCGTCGCTAAATACAAGATTGAGACATTCCATTATCCTCCCGAGCTTCTCTCCCCGGCGTCGTAGGCGTCCTTTAACAGGCATAACCTTAACGGACTCGGGCAAATTGCATCTTTGCCCGGAGACAACGACGAGGAGCGCGCGTCCGTCCTTGACAAACAGAAGTTCCCTCAGTCGTAAAAGGTGTCCCCCTTATTCTCTCCCGAGCGTCTTGCACAATCGTTCCTGGTAAAAGACTCAGCGGGCCGCCGAATAATCACCGAGTCGCTTCTGTTGCGCGACCGTCCTCTGTGCGCCAAGTGTCACTCCGCTACGTTCGAATCACGTTTTTCCCTCTTTAGCGCAAGAGAGAGAGAGAGAGAGAGAGAGAGAGAGTGAGAACCTCGGAGAGAGGAGAGAAAAGAAGCGCTGCTCTCTCGGTGCTCATTAGAAGGCGGACGCGATCGAGAGGCTGCTCCCTCTCGTTTCGCCCGACGACCGCCGTATAGCGCAAGTGTAATCACAGTGCCCCGTAGCGCTGCGAGTCGCGAACGGGGCCCGAAGTAACGAACGCGGTGCGCGAGACGGGGGAGGGGGGCCTGCATTTTTTCCGAAGCACCGCGAAAACAGAAAAGAAAGCAGAGGAGACGAAAGAGTGCAAGGTCGAGAGAAGCGGGGAGAAAGAGAGAGAGAGAGAGAGAGAGAAATGAGGAGGGTGAAAAAAGAGAAAAAAAAGGGGGGGCCCGAGCGAGTTACAGTGCAGGTTGCGAGGTTGCAGCGGGCCCTAAGGGTGTTACGGGGCATCTGCGGAGTCGGGGGTGGCTAAGATGGGGGGGAGAGACGCTTGAGTTCCTTCTTCTTCGTCTTCTTCTTCTGCGGGCCGCCCCCGCCGTCCGCCACGTGATTGCTCCCTCGAGGCAGGCATCGCGTGTCAGGCCCCTCTTACACGCGGGGCCCCCAACCTCCTCCCCCAACCTCTCCTTCGCTCTCTCGTACGGAGCGACGAGTCGCTTCGGGCCCTCGCAAACTGCACTTGGCTTTTACGCACACGCACGACTGGATTCTCCGCGAGAGAGCTTCCTCTCTCGTGTGTCTCTCTGCCGGGGCAGCCTTTGTACGAGAGAGCCGAGTGCGCGCGGATGCCTGCGCGCCGAGGGAGGCTTTTATTGGTGCTGGATGGAGCTCGATGCGGAATTATGTGCTTGACCGACAAATTCGTTTTATGGGATACGCGGGCGTAAAAAAGCGGCGAGGTTGTTTGTTTTCAAGCGGCGGAGAAAGGAATTGCCCTTCTGGGAAGCTGCGCTTGCGCAAGGAAACTTATTCGTTTGGGTGATTGAATATCGGGATTGATAATTTATTAAGAAACACTGTCGAAGAAAATGCCATTTGCCTATGGAATCTCGAAATAATTTCTTTAATTGAACGACTGCATTCCGCAGTGCGTAATGTTAATTCGGAAGTAGAGAAAATAGAGCTGTCTCTACAATGAAGGCAAACGGAAGAAAGAAATGTTTGCAGTCGGCTTCCATCCTACATTTGTACACAAAATAGACCAAGAACCCCAGAAATATCCTTCAGCAGATGCAAATTTAAAATGCATTCAAATCGCTCGAGACGCGAGCGCCCGAGTATCTCGCTGTCCATTGCGGTCCGTTGCGCAGTGCTCGCGCGGACAATAAAGGCCTCGCCTCGGATTCGCGGCCGCGCGGCTCCGCAGCATGGCGCCCTCGATTTTCAAGCATGGCGGAAGAGAGTAGCCGGGCCGCGCAACGCGGGTCCCGATCCTCGCATAAATCATCAGTCGCTTACCGTCCGAGGAATCCGCTTTATCTCTCGTCTGCCCCGGCCTCGGGACTCTGAGAGGAAGACACTTAGCCGGCTGGAAACCGCAAGCTCGCCGGCTTTTTTTCGTAATCGGAGGATCTAAAGAGCCCCATGAACGGATCCTTGCCGGGAGGAAGGTTTGCATCCTTTTCGCCTAATAGTATCCAGAACTAGCGGCGTGGCTCTCCTTAACTAGGCCCTCGAATCTCTCGCGGAGGGGGAGAAAAAAAGCGAGCAAAGAGAGAGAGAGGGAGAGAGAGAGAGAGAGAGAGAGAGAGGCGAAACGAGGGACTTGACCCTCCGACGAGCGGCCACTGCCGGTATACAGGCCAAGATAAGGTTATCAATCGCGCCATCCCGCCTTTAACTATACAGCACTCGAGGGAGAGAGAGAGAGAAAGAGAGGGAGAGCTCGTAAATCGAGCGACTCGTGATGTCTCGCGGGCCCATCCTCGCGGGGCCCGTCTCTCCCTCTCTTTTCGAGACGAGAGGCTGTTAGTTCCGCTCGGTCTCTCTCTCTCTCTCTCTCCGGTCTCACTCGGTCCTCGGCTCTCTTTTTCGTGCAACGCCTCGTCACTGTTTCGCCGAGCGTGACCCGGCGCTCTTCCTCCTTTACCTTCGAGGAGCGACGTGTGTCCGAGGACTGCTCTCGGGACGCGATCAACTGTTTATAAATATAAACAAGCTGCCCCGGTAAAACGGCGCAATTCCTGTATATATATACGGCGGAGAAGCTGGGATTTATGCTCGGGTTACGGCATTAAACGAGCGGCGATTGCACCGGGGTTATTAGCATGCGTGCAAAGCAAAGGAGCGGCTGTTTGCACTTTTTACGGCCCAACTCTGAGGCTTCGCCTCTTTACCTTCCCTTTTCTGCCTCTCTTTCTTCCTCTCTCTCTCTCCCTCTCTCTCTCTCTCTCTCTCTCTCTGCTTTTCCTGGATAATTCACGTAATTACATAGTTAACTGATTCCGTATGCACAGGGAGGCTGTTTTATCTATTATTGTCGGGGGTAATTACTTAATTGTATCTCTTAAGTGGCGAGAAGAATGGTTGTTAAGGCCGTAAAACCGGAACTAAAGTGTCAATGAGCGAAACGCTTTATCAGCAATTGATGTTTTTGCTCTTCTCGAGAGCAGTATAGGAAGATTATATTTTAAATGCACTTGAAAAGTTTTTACAATTAAACAATCAATTTGTATGGAATTATTTCAAGAATTGAATCATATACCTTCATCGATTTTGGATGATTTGAACGGTTGACAAATGTGCCACAAAATTTTTTAGTGGTCCTAATAAAAGGAAGATATAACAACTACTGTTTCTTTAGATTTAATACACAAGCTTATAAATGTTGCTGTTTAGATTTAAAAAATTATCTAGAAACAAAATAATTTAAGAATTATTATTCTTTCTGCAATTATTTTTGCGCATATAAAAATCAGTTTGCAATGTGATTGCAATTGATTCGAAACAAAATTTTATTGCAATGTGTGACGCGAACTTTTTCAGATAAGATTGTCAATTCGGAATGTCTGTGATAATTAATTTATGAGATCATTGCCCTTGAATAATTCACAGCTGATAAGAAGAACTATGCACAATTAAATATCAGAAAAGTTTACGCGCCCAATGACGAATGGCTATCGAGTGAACGAGCAGTACTTCCAGCATTAATAATAGCGCAATAAAATTACTTTAACTGTCACTCGAAGCAACGAACCCACAAATAACTTTTCATAGCCAATAACGCCGCTTGTCGCCGCCCGCCGAGCGAACGTATCGTTTATACAATTTACCTCGCGACAAGTCCTCAAACGGGCCGACACGTCTCGAAATCCACCGGCGTGTCTCATGCCTGCGATCCGCGAGAAGACACGCGATAAAAGCCCCGGCTTAGACTTCGAGCCGATCGGCCGCAAGGCGAAAGTCACGCGCGAGGTTGCAGGTTCTCTCGGCTTTGAGGAATCGCGACCGCAGTCGCATCATCACCCCCGCGCCCGAAATCGTCGCTTTAATTGACCGATCGTTTAGCCGGAATCCGGCCCGGGCCCGCTTCCACGAAGTCAACGTACTGTCCGCGCACACACGGCATTTTCTCGTTGGCCCGGCCGCGTCGATAATTCCTTAATAGCCCACCCTCGTCTCTGTCAAGCTGCAGCGGAGCTCCTCGTAAAAGCAGAGGAGAGCGGAGAGAGAGAGAGAGAGAGAGGCTATTATTTTTTCGTCGAATCGCAAGAGCACACACACGTCGCGTCCGCGCGCATCTTTCGTGTCTGCCGGTAATGCGAGCCGGCCGGCAGAGAAAGAGAGAGAGAAAGAGAGCATGTGGACCGAATTAGCGGCTGTAAAAGGAGTGCAGCGGAGGCAGCTTGTGTCATTTGCGGAGGAATAGGTCTCTCATGCGCCGGGGAACCTCATCTCGCTGCTCTTCATTCGATAATAATTGCGCTGTAAATGCCTGACCTTGCACTCCGATGCCCGGGCCCGAAAAAACACCTTACGGCAGCGGCACTGTAATTTGCTGCTTTCTGGGGCCTTTTCTGTTCGAGAAGTGCATTCGATTTTTGCTCTCCTCGGCGTTTAATCTTTTCATCGTTCTAAAAATAGGTGTAATTGCGATAACGAGTTGTAAGCGTCGCGACTGCCGAAATTGATTTTTATTGTTATCGAGCAATGATACTTGTTATCGATTAAATTAATTGTACTCATTCCATTGTGCCAATCATTGTGCATCCGGCTTAAGTAGGATATTGATAATGCTTTATTGATTTGATTTTAAGTTCAATAAAAGATTAACGACAAATTAATCTTGTTGATCCGCACATTGTAATGCACTCTACCTGTGCATAGATTTTCGTTGATTAAACAAAAATTATTTTACGTGAGTCATGAAATATAAACACGAGTTTAAAATTTATTTAATTTCATTAAAGAAAAAAAAATTACTTAACGCTTTGTTAAATATACAATATGAAATTAACTTCTAAAATATATAAAATAAATATTTTGTATTTTTTAAATAATCGACTGTTATTAAAGAAAAGTATCCGATGCGCCAATTCCGTTAAACTAATAAAAAAAAAGCAACAGAACTAAAAGTAAAAATGGCACAAGCTTCGGTCTAAGACAATAGTTCCAGCGTCATGCTCCGATTGGCTTCTAATGAAACGAATCGCAGATCCGCGATCGGCCCTCCCAGCCAATCGCCTCGTCGCGAACAAAGCCAACATAAATATCATTACCCGGCGCTCTCCGCCTCGTAAATCACTGGCTCGGTCCAATTTTTCCAGGTGTCTCCGAGCGGCAGAGAGACGCGTGCCGAGGCAACGATCCCCCCCATTCCGTGCGGGTATAACGAAGTGCCGTTTCCGCCGCCGCCGTCGCAGCGCCGATAGCCGTTTCTCGCGGAGAGCGCGCGAGAGAGACGCTCTTTACGATCGATAAGAGAGGCACCGACTGCTGTACCGTTCGCAAGATGGAGATGTTATCAGCGCCGTCTCGAGAGAGCTAGAAACCATCTGCGGACGCTTTTTTATCCCCCTGGCTTTTAGAGCTGCAGCGAAACAGTACTCGTGCCGTCGTAAATCGCCCCCTCCGAGCAGGTATACGTAACGAACGAGGGCAGAGAGAAGATGAAAATGAGCAGCGGAGGAAGAATTTGAGACGGGGAAATTTAAGAAGATGATGAGGTACAGGCCAGTTCATTTTGGCTAAGATGTCGGGAGGAAATGGGAGCTTTGAGGCGCAGATCTTTTCGTCAATACAAAACTTTATTGACTTGCAGTCGGGTGAATACTGTAAGGAACGTATAAAAATTTTTTTACATTTTGTCGAGAATTAAACGAAATACGTCTTGACCTCGGCAATAATACTTTCTCGCCGTTGAAACGCATTCGCATGCTGCCTGGCGTATTTCAGACTTGGGAGATGCCAAAGAAAGCCATTAGAAATTATGCAAGTTTTACTATCGTACGGCTTGCGCATAAATTACGCTGCAGCAGCCGAGAGAAGAAATATTTATCTTAAATCAATGAAGTTTTTTCCCTCGCTCGCTCCGCGATAATGCAAAATTAAAACCAAAGAGAAGCTCGCGCAAGGCAGCCGAAAAAAAGAAAACAACTTCGAAAGAGCGAGAAGGGGGCACGATATAAATATATAGAGACGCGTAGCCGCAGACGGCGAAAGAGCAAGATAAAAAGATAGAGAAGGAGTCGGGGGGGCCGAAAAGGAAGAGGAGAGAGAGAGAGAGAGAGAGAGAGAGAGAGAGAGAACTGCAGCACGCGCGCCGCGGCGCAAACATAAAATACGGTGAATGGCGTGGCTGGAAGTTTATGGAAAATATAATTAACAGGTCGTATAAAGCATTTCGGTGTAACGTGCGCGTACGTCCCCTTTGCCCGCGCCTCCTTTGTTTTTGCGCCGCGCGGCGAGCCTGATGCCGCGTTTTAAGCGCGCGCCTTCCTAAGGCAGGTGGGATTTTACGCGGTGACACGATGTGCGGCTCCGGTGCCGGCGTATAAACGAGCAGCGAGTCGGGGGGGCATGTGTTTTGCGGAGGCGCGCTATTTATAATAATGCCCTCGTCGCGGGATTTCATTCGGCTTGCGCGCGAGTTTGTCAGCGATATTTCGCTTTTTATTAAGTGGGGATAAAGGTGCACCGCGCGTTTTTGCTCGCGCCCGTTGGTTGTATATAGCGAGATCTCGGGGAATAGAGAAAAATTCAGCAGTATTTTATGAATTTTAATATAAATGTTTCCATTGCAATTTAATTTATGCGCTCAATCATTCCGATAATTAGTTTCCTGAAAAATGTGATCACAAGACCTGTTGGTATTTGAAATTAATTAAAAATTCTGTTAATAAATGACATTTGACGATCGCAGTTAAATTGGTGGCCAACCAGTAATTAAAATAATCCCAAGTTCTACAAAACGAGAGCAATAGAAACTCGGTAGTCAATCCTCTCAAATACGATAAACACACCGCGCAAATCGATTCCCGGAGCGCCTCGTCCACGGGGCTCGATCGTTGCGTTTCTCGCAATCCTCAAAGGAGGCTGGAACGGTCGGAAGGGAGACACACGAGGAGGAGGAGGAGGAGGAGGAGGAAGAAGCGATCGCCGGCCCGTCTCGGGGCGCATCGCGAATCTATAATTTCGCAGTGGAAAAGCCGTATAATCGTCGAATAGCAGAAAGTATCCTATTCATTATTTCGTTCGGCGCGTTTGCTACCACCGTTCGCGCAGCAGCAGCAGCCACCCTCTCCTCCGGGCCGCCTTCTCTCTCTGCCCCCTGTGTCCGCGGGCTGTCTTCGGGCTGACTCCTCCGCGCCGGGCGAAATATAAATCCTCGGTCATTATGCTAATCCGCCAAATGATAGTCTTATAAGGAGGCGAGGGAGCGGGGGAAGGTGAATCGTGCGAGCGCGTAACTTCGGTGGGAGACCAATTTTCGAGGCATTTCGAGATTCATTTTTCCCAGGCGGGCGTCTCGCTGCCTACTTTTTAAGCTATGTCGGACCGATCGTGTGACCGCTCACTTTCCGTTGAACGGTTCGACTTTCCTTTATTTTGTCCTTATTCCTTTTTCTGTTTTTTTATTTTTTTTTATTTATAATTTTCGATATATTTATTGTTTCTTGTTAAGATTCTTAACGATGAAACGATGAATGCTTCGTAAACATGATCTGTTGTAAATCACCTGCGGTCGTACAAGTCATAATAAAGCTATTTAAACACTATTAATTATCAGCATTATCGTGGATCAAGGAGACTCAGCTGCGACCACTCTATGTATACAATCAGCGGTATTTCCCTTGTAGTCATTGTTTATTTTATTATAAATTTTACATTCATTTTCTGGTCAATAATTTTATGCGAAAAAAATGAAAATTTTAATATTGCCCTGCAATAATGATCGTTCATGTCGAAAATTTTAACGTTTCGATTAATTAATATTAATTGACAATGTAAAAAATGCAGACTCTTGTTAAATTAATAACAATCACGAATTTAATACCACGCGCAGAGTTGTAAATAAGATTTTCGCCTGCAAGCACTGGAATTTTGGGTGAAATCGAAGCAACAAGTTTGCATACATTACTTCTCAATCACCCGCGCGGTTTAATGATCCGTGCCTGCTTTATTTCCGAAGAGCAGTAAGATAAATTACCTTCGGGCGATAAATCCATGGCAAATCCATTAAAACTGAAAGCACCTAATGAAGGAAGGCACTCCGAGCCCCGACCGCGCGATTACGTTTATTAAGCAACATTTCGCATCGCGAGAGAGAGCTTAAAATACCCCCGAAAAATCGTCTAGGATCGTCGTAAATCACGACTGGTACAGCAGACGCGGGAGAGAGAGAGAGCCAGATCCTCTCTTTCTCTCTCTTAGCCCGGTTCAAAATTGCGAGCCCGCGTTAAAAGCGCATGCGCGATCGATTAAAGCGCCGAATCCCAAGGTCGCCGGCGCATCATCATCGTCGTCGTCGTCGAGTGGAGGCTGCGGCGGGAGCACGCGAACGGGGGGAAACCACCCACGCGTCAGGTCGAGGTTTGAGTTACGGGCTCGGGGGCCCGCCGAGGTATATATACACCTGAGATATCCGCGCGCGATATAATCGTCTCTAATCTTCCACTTTCGAGCTGGGCTTTGTGTTCTCGCGCGTTTACCTCTTTCGCTCAGGAAGAACCCCCGTTTGCCAGTATAAATCATCCCGCCGCGGTAAATCACGCGGGGAATGTAACGCGGCCGGGAGAGAGGAACTCCGGCCCCGAGAGAGAGAGAGAGTCCCCTTTTTCCGGCGTTACGGCCCGATTTCGATTTCGCGCGTTAAACGCAGATTTCTTAATAACTGGGTTAGCGCAACCCTCTCTCGTCTGGACCGAGTCTTTCGAGGATCCTTCATATATCAATCATTCCGAGTAATTGGCCTCAAGTGTGAACTCTTTTTTTTTCTCTACGGTCCTCTCCGTAAAGTCGTGCAGGTTATATGTGCTCTAGATTGATTTGTAACATTCGACCTATTCTCATTTTAGATTATTTATTTTGTTGCGCGTAATTTTTAATGCTGAAAGAAATTTAGAAACATGAAAGTAAGTTTAATACAATATTCACTACTAAATCAAGAACATCTACACTGAGAAAAATGTTTTATTAAAAATTACTATACTGTATACCAAAGTGAATGCAAACTTGCATTATTATATTAAATTTTAATATACAGTATTATAGTCATTTTTAGGATAATGCACGTTTGCATACACTTTGGAATGCAGTACAGTAATTTTGAATAAAACATTTCTCTCGGTGTACATCATTAAAACGAACGTTTATTTCAATTAATACACGCCGATACAAAAAAGGACAAAAAAAAGTTCCAAGTATCGGAAAAGAATTCACTCTCCGGGCGTCGAATGGAAAAAAAGAGCTTACTTTACGAGCTTTTTCGCCTCATCACCCTCCAGCAGGGGGAACCCTCTCCCGGTCGAGCTGTGCTCGAAAAAAACTGTACGAATGAAAACGAGCGCTCGTCTTCGGGAAATAATAACACGGACGCACCGCGAGCCGTATTAGAGCATGCAAACACTTTGGCAAGCATCAACACCGTCTCTCGGGGGCCCGGTAGGATAGCGTACGAAAAAAGAGGAGCGAGGAGCTGCCTCTCGGCCGCCCAAGAAATTACAGAGCGACTCCTCGCGGCAAGAAATCTCCCCCTACGCCTCGCACGCACGCACGCACACACCTACGTACAGACAGAGCGATAATCCAAACAGAGCTCTCTCTCTCTCTCTCGACTTACCTACCCTTCGGGCCACGGAGAGAGAGAGAGAGAGAGAGAGAGAGCCGGCCGGGCTCTCGCATTAATTACGCGCGCGCAAGGTGCTCTCGCGCGCAAGGTGCGCGCCGGCGGTTCGCGTTATTATTCATCTGCGCGCGGACCGAAAGATCACCAAGGAGCAAAAAAAGAGCCCCCCCCCCCTCCCCCCTTACCTCTCGATCGGAGAAAGAGGAACAGAAATGCACGCGGTTATTGGCGTTGCGATCGCGTGAAAAATATGGGCGAGGGTATAAGACAATAGGTTGCGAGGAACTTTTAATTGAGGAGGATGTTATTTTTGCGCCTGCTTTCCAGGATGTTCCCCGAAACTTCGCCGATGCTATATACCGCTTCTGCGAATGGTAATCGTTGCAACAATGTTAATTAAAAGCTACACTGGTTGCGACCGCAACCAGAATAATAATAGTTCCCGCGGAGTTTGCGTGCAAGAACAACAAGAGCAATATAATAACGTTATATAGTAGCAATAACAATACAGTCTAGAGTACATATAGGAAATTTAATAAGGATTGAATGGAGAGCAAGCGGCAACTGTATAAAAAAAAAGGATCAAAGAAAATAACACAGATATCATTCAGTAACATTATCAACTCTATTGTGGCCGTCGTTATTAACTGTCTCCTGCCCGAGTCCCTGTACCTGGTATACACCAGCCCTCGCAAAACCACATCAATTGCGAACAATAGCGCTTATAATTGCAGCTTTCGAGGCTACCTCGAGA
Organism: Ormyrus pomaceus; assembly: GCA_900474385.1. Lineage (NCBI taxonomy): Eukaryota > Metazoa > Arthropoda > Insecta > Hymenoptera > Ormyridae > Ormyrus > Ormyrus pomaceus. The sequence goes on along the minus strand of UCOM01003189.1, from coordinate 3,939 downwards.
TTTTTGTCCCGCGCGCCGCTCTCGAGAGCGATGCATCTCGAAAAATAAAAGTAAAGACTTATATGCGCGGACGACGCTGCCGGTGCAAGCTATACGGTTGCAAGCTCTCTCCTTTAGCAGCCAAGCGGCCTGCGGTACATATATATATATATATATATATAGGTGTGTGTGTATATATCGCTCCGCCGCGCGCAGCCGCTTCTCGAATTCCTGCCGTAGGCCTTATCTGCGCGCACCGACACGGACCCGGTTCCTGATCAATTAAGGACTGGCGTTAAAGCATATTTCACCGTATAAATTAAAATGATAATAAGGTTTAGACGAGTTTTGTCGCTCGAAAGTTATTGTTTCATTCTTGCGATTTTGCTTCGTGGATGACAAAAGTGTCGAAGAGCAGAATGTAAAAATAATAAATTTGTTTATAGATTCGAAAATAATGATTGGCGAGAAATAAGTTTCCTGGTATTTTTGAATTTAATTTTGGTCAAAAGGAGAGACTGGCGCTATAACGCGCGCGCAAAATGATGCGCCGGTTGCACTGCCCACGCATGAGGCAGCATTCCGTTCTGCCTTCGTTTTGTTGTTGTTTGCACATTGTTCGGTGTCTCCTTTCTACTTGTTTTTAATTATTCGCAACTTAAATAAGAGCAATTGTAATATTATATTTTTTGTCGGTAAATCAATTGCGAAGACTTTTAAAGAAATTATTCAAATGGAAATAAAAAGTTTTAAGAATGTTTCTCGGATGCATAATGCTGAAACAATGCATTCAATCACGCGACAGATATTAATTATAATTTACAATGCCACATCATCGATTTGTCAGTAGTAATATCAATACTGACATTTACATTATACAAAGTTATTTAAATGCATTACGACGGTATGCGCGGTGCAGTCGAAAGAAGGGCAAAGTAAAAGAGTCGAGCGACATTAATTAAACATCCTCATTAAGATTAAAAAAGCCGTCGGCCTTTACATTATCCGAATGTAATTCGACGACGCGTCTCTCTCCCTTTACACTACGTCCACTACCGCGAAATCGTGCACGAAGCGCAGCCAGGCAGTGCACAAAGCGCGATTCCGAGCGCAGACGTGAAAGCCACCGCCGAGCGAAAGGGGCAAGACGTGTCCTTAGGGCTCGACCGCTAAATGTAGGGCCTGCGCACTTTCTTTCTCTCTTACGGTTCAGCGCAGCCGCGAGTTATGACTGAATCGGTAAGGCTCGAGTTAATCTACGTACACGGGCAGGTAATTCGAGATGCAAAGAAGCTGGAGTTCGCCCTTTTTTTTTTGTCGATTCTATTTTTTTGACACGCGTCGACGTCGAAATTGGGGATAAAGGCAATGTAATTTGAGAAAATTGGATGATGAATTCTATTGATTAAAATTAATAAATAATTAATTTGTAATTTTTCGATATAATCGTTCCGTTTGATTGATCCAAGCAGTTGCTCAACTGTTGTAACTAGCGCTCGGCATAGATACATTTCATTAGCCCAGTGAAGAAGAAATTTCAGCAGAGCAGCACACAAGCCGCATGACAATCCTTCATAAAATAACAAGTTCTCTCGAGGCGAGTTTCGCTTCGGCCGCAAGAATGCCCTGAAAATGGTCTGTCCGCCGTCGTCCTCCGAGCAAGAATGCAAATCAATCTCAATCCAAAGCGCAATCCCCGTCCGCCGAAAAGAAAAGGGAAAAGCAACGGAGCGTCGGACGGAACCTCGCCGTGTACGCTTTTCAATTTGCCTTGCTCTCTCTCTCTCTCTCTCTCTCTCTCTCGCGGTGTGCATCGAATCCCGGCGCGTCGTAAAAGTGACTCGTTGCCCCGGAGTAACGAGCCGCGCGGCGGCTCGTAAATCGAGCGGAATCGTGAAGGACAGCGGCAGCGCGGCAGTCCGCCGACGTAAATTGAATTTCGATATATGCGAATGGCCGAGCCGCGTCACGAGCAGCGGCGCACGTCAGGAAGCGCGGGGATCTACTAGATAATCCGCTCTTTTCTCTCTCTCTCTCTCTCTCTCTCTCTCTCTCCCCGATGTCTGCTGCGTAGCCTGGGGCGCATGCAGGGCTTAGGTAGGTGCTCTCGTCCATCCGCGCCCTGCCAACGTGCGCCCGTTGCTAGACGCAGAGCCGAGCTTTCCCCGTGCCCGTTATTGCATTGCACTTATTTTGATGAATCGGATACGTAGATTGTGGAGGAAGGCTTTGTGCACGGATCCGATGACGCGCATCTACATTAATATTATATGCAAGGAGAATAGTACGAAAATCGTGCATTACTGTTTGAGGACACGCTGAATATTATTGCGCACAACCTTGGACTTGTTGCAGCAATGAAGTTCCCAATTCCAATTTAAAGTAAAATCGTGCAGTGTAGCATGAACTGCACATGCATATGAAGATGTATGAAAGGTACATGTGGATGAAATTTAATGTCAATAATATTTTGTGTCGGTTAAAGTTATATAAATACAACTGCAACAATCGCCTTTTTGGACAAACTACGTTACAACATAACAAAGTATTTTCAACAGATTGAATGAACGGTACAAATTTTTATTTAAAATGCTTAAAAATATAAACGTAGCCACTATGAATGTATACTTTTGATTATTGTACAGCATACGTCTTTATCCAATCAATATACTCAGACACTTCTCGGGTGTGAACATCTAATAGATGAAGCCCTGGCACAAGTAGGCTCTTTACGTGTCCAGGATATAATTCCAACTAACGCATTATAACTTATCCTCACGGGTCCCTCAGAATCACCCTAAATAAGAATATATAGCAGAGCGAAATATTTAAATCTTAAATATTAAAAGGAAATAATAAAATCAATTGAAATTACCCACAATATTGCAAATCTCTTTTCTTTTCTCAATATCTTAAGTACAAAATTGGGTTGAAAAAATACGCCTAACTGACTGTTCATGTAATTCTATCCAATGTTTTTGACCTATAACTGTAACTTTTGTTTTTTGCTGTGTATCAGCCGGCGTAAATTCTGCCTAAAATAAATAATTATTTTTATCACTGAATTGTTCATCGTACCCAACAATAAAATTTATTTTCATTACCCCCAAAGTACTTTCCTAACTTGTCGTAAGAACTTGTTCGCCTGTAGCTAAAGCCGTAAGAGGCTCAGGTAACACAATGGTAAATGGTAAATATGTGTTAAGCCAGCTTTTTTAATGACAAATCATACGATCCCTTGTTTTATTTTACATAAAGTTTATTACACAAACGAAATTTTATTTTTTTGAAATAGATAAGATATAAATAAATACTTTTTACAAAAAAAAAGATCTTACAAGAACAAAAACGATTAAAACAAATTTAGAATAAATTTTAGCTAAATTTAATTACGTTACATTTCGTTTACTTTATTTTGAATCCAATCTACAAATTCAGAGACACGTGTAAAAACACCAGGGTACTTCGTACTTCCACATTCAGGATTTTTAATTGACCACGAAACGATACCGACAAGAACATCATTAACTGTTAAAGGTCCACCTGAATCACCCTGAAAATAAATGCAAACATAAAATAAATGAATTCTGGATAATTGGAATAAATCATTTTTATATTTTATTTATATTTCATTTTGTGATTCGCTTTTTTAGCTCTTCAAATTTAACAAAGATTAATTATTGCTAATAATTTTTTTTAATGTTCAAAACCTTATTTATTAAAAGCAGAAATTTCATTTATAACTTATATCGTACAAGTATAGTATCTTTATCGTTTTAAAATTGAGTAACAAAGTCAATCACATCATTAAATAATCTTTTAAAAAACGTTACATTAACCCTGGTGGAAAGCCCCCATAAACACAAGAGGAGCAAACTCGCAGCAAAATGGCAGCAAACAGCAAAAACGGTCGCAGATTTACAGCAACTTTATGTAAATCTGAGACTTGTGTTTATGGGG
>UCOM01003188.1:0-19687 GCA_900474385.1 Ormyrus pomaceus | reverse complement strand
CATGAGTGTGGAATAGGTCATTTTGGATATAAGTTGTAATTTTGATTATTAAAATATTTATGAATGGAAAACTTGACTGTTTTACTTTGATTTCATTACTTTTTTAACCTGTGATTTCGTTATAAGATTATTTATCTACTAACATACTTTTGATATATTTTGCAGTTGCTGTTATTGAAATATTTATATATTTATTTTTACTATGTGATTGACATAATTGTTAATATGGAATACATCAAACTCGCCTAATTTTTTACTTTGGTCAAAGTTAATTTTTTTATAGAGATTCCAGTCCTACAATATACAATAATTTTATTTTATTTTACTAATTTTATCATTGTTTTATAGGTTATTCACATTGATGGAGCCCATTGCAAAGCAACAAGATTGCCTTTTGCCCTGGAAATGCAAGGCTACTGTCCATTTGAATTAGTTATTCAAGCCAGTACAGTATTAAAGTACCTGGGTATGTACGAGCCACCACAGCTGGCACTGCCAGCAGAGGATCTGCTAACTCACGTCAATTTTTCAAACATAAATCAAACTAATAGAAAAATATGTAAGTATAAATCAAAATAAGTGACTAATTTGAGTACGATAGATTAAAATATAATTTGCCAGAGTAATAGTTTTTTAAAATAAATTGCTTGACAGTTTACAGTTATTTTACTACAGCTATCGTACTCAAATTTTCAAATTGTATTTTAATCTATCGTACTAAAATTTTATTTATTTTAAAAAATATTCTAGTATTTTCAAAAAGATTCATTGACTTGATCTTATAAATTTCACTAGCTAAAGAAAAAGTAAAATTTGAGGCGTTCCTGATTAAAGCGGGTTAAGAATCACATCTTGTAGGTTAGAAATCTATAATGAATATTTAATATGTTTTATCGCTAGTAAAGACACCGTATAAGTGCCTTTAAAGAGCTAGTTCTCTAGTGGGTGGCCGGACGCCACCTAGCGGTGAGGCGGCATACTAAGGCTCGCGGGCCTAGTTCGCTTGCGGGTTTGAGTAGCCGTCTTGCGATAGTAATCGGTACCATTTTTACGTTGCGGGAGTGATTCTCCCGTTACAAAAGAAAATTATTAAATCTAGCTAAAATAAGACGAGCAGTTTCTTATTTTATTTTAATGTATAATAAGTTGTCATAAATATTTCAAGAGGCCGAAGGAAGTCACGGTATTTCGTTCCAGCCTCACCAAAATTCAGTCCCTTATAAACCGTAGTCTTAACGGATTCGTTAACGAGTATCAAGGCCTCGCTGCGCCATTATGCGGCCAGTAACCTTTCCATCCCCGATGGCTTTCATCCGACACTCTTGTTCTCAAATATCTGCAATATATAATATATAATTGAAAATGCTTTAATCATTTAATATAATATACATCAAATTTTGTTTCGCAAAAACAAAGTTGAAAGATATTTATTATAGAGTCATTAAATTTATTGTATTTCTTATTTATTCAATTAAACAATAATGCTTGGAAATAAATTGCATGTGTAAAGCAAGACATTATGTCGAAAAACATGTCTCACGGGAATTCCTTTTTAACAAGCTCTTTCATATTTTTGCTTTTCACTTTCGTTAATTATTCTTTTCCAGTCGCAAACAATAAGGCAATACAGCGTTAGTTGGCACGCCTTGTTGTAATGTTATACGACTCGGAGAATCCCGGAAAAACCATAAATTTTCTTCAATCCCATAAGTTCACAATGCTGAAGTGTCAGACATGAAGAATAGTCATTGCAATGAGGTTCTATAAGACCTTCGAGAAACTTAAAACTAACGTCGTCCATTCTCATAAAGTCATTAACTTTCGGTCTTACTTTTCAATACATAAACATTGAAATAAATTATCCGTATTATGGCGCCCACTTCTCCGTAAGCTTCGTAATCTATACCGAGCCAAACGTATTAGTGATTCTCTGTATTTTATTTTAATACATGTATAGGCTTTGTTTCAGCCAACGACGAAAACGAGAGGTGTTTCCGCTTTTCGGCGAGCAACTGTGAAAGAGAGTAACATTTTAGGTGTGAAATATGCAAAAGATAAAAAGAAAAAATAATTCATGAAAGTATAGTAAAATAAGTTTGGAAATAATTTGTAATCGCAAAGTAATAATACATCGCAAGATGCATAATTAATCGGCAAAACAATATTAAAAGCCATAATTCATTTTCACAAAGTTTGACTTATAGAACCAGAAAACTCTTGAGAACCCAAAGGTCTAGATGACAGATCAGCAGCAAGAGCCGCTACGCAGAAAGGCAATTAACCTTCGCAGCGACGCGAAGTAGCTCTTGACACGAGCATTTATTTTCCCAGCCCGACCACCTCAAAACAAAGCCGCGATCGAGATGAAGAAATCGCCGCGCGGAGATCCCAACCGCGCCGCTTTATTACCTCCATAAAGCCACTTGCAATTTCGAAAATCCAGGAAAGCCGCGCGCTCTCTCTCTCTCTCTCCTTATTTATTACCATACGAGATTCGGCCCGCTTTGCGGAAGACAAAAGCGCCGCTCTCCGCGCCTTCGCACCTTTTCCGCGCGCTTCCCCGCCCCCGGCTCGCACCTTCCTCCTTTTTTCTCCGCGGGCGCCGCCGCCGCTTTTTTGATGGATCGTCTCTCTCTCTCTCGGGCTCGGGGGGATGTTTTTGCGGCGAGGAATAAAAATGCACGCGATGGCGCCTGCCTTGTTTTTTTCCAGAAAGCCGGGACGAACGCCGAGAGGAGAGACGATCGCGATCGAACGGTTCCGGCTGATTTAAGAGCTGCTCCGGGAGAGTATTATGGTTTCGGAGGCGCTTCTTTAGATTCGACCAATTTATGGGCAACATTTTTACGGTAATTCGTCTGTAGCTGAATTGAGAGTGAAACTGGCTTACCTTGTGGACTTATTTTTCTATAACTGGAACTAATTAATTACACTGATGCATGATGAAATTATTATGCTACTTTTAATACAATATAATGAAATAACGTAACTAACCGGTTCGTTTACTTAAAATCTAAAATCGGTATTTAATTATACCAATGTAAAATTGTAACGTAAAAGCCAAGAAATTAGCGGCTACTTCAATGACGTCCAGAGATCGTTGCCGATCTCCGCCGGAAAATCTGCTCTTCCGGCATACCGACCCTAAATCACCGCTACAAACTTCCCCGCCTCCACCATCACAAACTCCGACTTCCAAATCCTCTAAACGACCGAAATCCCTGAAAAACTCTCACGTCGAAACCGAAAACACTGCCGGCTAATGATAAACCCGCGCAATCCACTCTTAAAAACGCATTAAGAAAACTAAAAAAAAAAAAAGAAAAGAAAAAAGCCGCGGCCCTTCCAGCTCGGCGGCGCCTCCCTTCCAATTTTCCACGGGCCACCGGAGAAAAATCGGCGGCCTTTCCCGATTCTTCACACGAGTCTTCGGCCCATTGTGTTCGAGGAAGCAAAAACACAATGCCGCGTAATTAGAACGGGACGGCGCACCGTTGGGATTCGGAGATGCAGCGCGAAATATCGGGATCCCCGCTTTTTTTCGGGGGCACATTTTTGTACGGTTCTGGCGCGAGCAGTCAGGTGGATCGGGTGAATCGGAGGTTTTGCGGAGAGAGCGAAGGCATTGTCTACCGATTTGCTGCGGAAAAAGGATTTTTAGATGTAAATGGAATGGTACGTTGCGATTTGCAAGTGTGATTATTATTCGTCATTTCCGGTAATTTATTCTACTTTGATTTAATTTAGGTTTCTGTTGATCTCTAATAATCCGTAAACGCTAATTTTACTCTGATTATATTTTAGACTAAAAAAATTTTGTAGTTTTTAAATAATTCAGGCATGTACTTTTATTTGATATAATTATATATCACTCTAAAAGCAAATAAAAATATTTAAGGTCTTCACTTAAATACCAAAGCATCTCCTCTTACGTAACACTAAAATTTCTAGGTCAAATCTTCACCTACATATAGCAAATCAACAGAAAACTAGCCAAGAGTAGCCTCCGTTCGAAACCCCGCATTACGCGCCAGCAATCTCCCCAAACAAATGACACGGCCGCTTCAATTATCCTAATCCCCCGCCGCGACTTCCCCGAAATCTAATACCCTCCGAAATCTGCGCAAAACCCTTTATAATTAGACGGCGCATAACCCCGTCGGGGCGGCTGACCTCACAGGAAGCTCTCTCTCTCTCCTCTCGCAAAAAGAGCGCCTTGCGGCTCTCTGCGAAATCAATTAGCACTCAATCATCAGGGCGAGACGACGAATTCGAACGGAGGTCCGCTCGGTTTTTCGCTTCCGCGGACGGCGGCCACTTTCCTTTCCCGCCGTCGTCCCCGCGCGTCGCCGTCGTCGTCGTCCTGTAATTTTCGTGAAACCGCCCGACGTCAATTAGCTTCCGCGGATGCGTAAACCTTTGTAATCGCCGGTCTCGAAAGACGCCCGTCGCCGAGCGCCCGGGGGGAACGAGCCAGGCAGAAATTTTTAATTGGCGGAAAATTTTTTTCCCCGCGCCGACCGGCCGCGCGCTGCGCTCGAAACTTATTGCCGGATGGTCTGCGGTCAGTCGGATTTTGTTTGCCCGAGTGTGGCTCGATTAGCGGACCGAATTTACTGCAATTATGCGGGATGAGTGGACTTTAATTCGGTTTTGTTTAATTATAATATTCAAGCTGTTTTTAATTCAAGTGCCGAGCTCTTCAACGGATACGTTTTTCTGAATAATAAATAGGCTTTATTTCGCGAGTTGCACTGTTCATTTTTATCATTGTTTTAAGGTTATGATAAAATTCAAATAGTTTTATTTTATTATACAATGATTTATTTTGAACACTACAAAATTTCTTATAAAAAAAATCATAGATCTTATTAACTTATTTAGTAGAAATTATAAAAGGTTTTTTTATTTCTTTAAAAGTTTTTGATTGAAAAAGAGAAATATTTTGATGTATTTTACTTTGATAAATCGTAGATAAATTTACTCGTACATAACGTTATAATCAACTCAAATCAAGATTCAGAAATTAATATTGTTTTCATGTTTTTCGGTCATGAGCCGCATTGGAAATGTGTTTTTATACGTATCAGAACGGATCTTCTACTTAATTGTATGTTAATAAAGGAGAATTTTGAGTTGGAAATACGTCATTTTACGTGTTAAAACTGTCAACTTCGGATTGATGGATTGTTTTTCGAAATATTTTAGTTCTCAAGATGCTTTTCATGTTTTTCGTATTAATCAATCATCTTGAAACTGGTCTAAAAGGGGTGCACATTTGAAAAGCAACTTGAAATAATTGATTAGCGAGACCTTTTTTAATTGGCTTTGATTGTATGATATTCACACTTTTTTTAGTGCACAAAGCCTGTTTTGAATAATTTGATTTATTTTAAAATTCAAAAAGAATTAGTGAGAACAAGGATTTTACGAGTTTATTATTCAGTTTTAAGAACGTTAATTGAATTGATCGATCAAACTTAAAGGAAACAAGTAATATTTATAATTTTCAGTAGAAATAAGATTTTTCATTTAAAGAACCGAACTTTCTGAGAAAGAGGGAAAAAAACACTCTAAGCCGTGTACTCTAATACCCAAAATAAAAGTATAGAAATCCAGCTCTGTTTCCATCGACCTTTTTTTTCCCCCCTTTTTTCCAAATCTCATTTTCTCGGTAGCAATGCAATATGCTTCTTCATCTCCCGAACCCCTTTCGAATCACTCCGAAAGCCGCGGGCAAAAGAAAAATTCATCGCCAAATAATCCCGTCCCGAAAATCGGCACCACAAAGGGAAGCCACATCCGTAACCTATCCGTGCAGGGCCTCTTTTTTTTCGTCCTTTAATCTAAATTATCGCAAGACGCGCCGCTGCCGCCGCCGCGGTTCCGAAAAAAAGAAGTTAGGATCCACCGAGAGAGCCAATTTGAGCACTTCATTGAACAGGCGAAGCGATAAATTGGACGGAGGCATGAAAAACCAGTCCTTTACTATTTCGAGCAAAGGATACTTTTTTCTTTTTTTTCTTCCTCCTCGTCTCCTTCTGCTTCTGCCTCTCCGGGGTGAAAGGAGCTTTGTGCGAGAGCTACCGAATACACAAAGTCCTATATGACGGACGGTTTTAAGACTCACTTAGGGCTGGCTGACTTTGCTTTGTAAGGGGAAGGGAGTAGACGTGTGGGATGAAAAGTTGTTTCTGGCGCGGGAGCTGTTTTATTCGGGAGTTTTATAGGAGCGCGATGTAGGACTTTTCGGAGGACGGAAATCGGTGAGTTATGGATGCAGGAATTATTCTGGACGCGGAGGTCTGGTATTTATTGGCTAGGCGGCTGAGGTGTGAGAAATGGAACGCGGTTTGTTGTAAAGTCGATTAGTGGCTGCTGCTTTGTGTCGCATTAAAGTTGAGTCTTAGCGTGCTTTACGGTGTGAACGTTCATTCGGACCTGGAGATTTCAAATTCCTTTGATGTTCTTCAAGATTTCGACGGAAGGATTAAAACAAACGTTCTCTTGTAAAAATAAATCTTGTAAATAAATGTTCTATTCTTATATTTCACATAACGCTATGAGCCAATAAGCATTTGATGAAAAACTTTAAAACACTAAATAAGTAGTGTTTATTTTTATATTATATGAAATTATACACTACCGAGTTTTACTATTGAAAAAAAAAAATTGATAACTATCTTTCGTAACTCGTAAGGACGCTTTTCCGCTCGTAACAAAAGACGCATTTGGAGACAACTGCTGCCAAGTACAATTTATTGCTTCGCTGCTTCTGTGAGTAGTGCGCATCTGTTCCATCCGAAAATTTTACCCTTTCTTATGCAGGCTATAAATAAAGTTCCTACTTTTTTTTTAGCTTCCAATAAAGAAAGATAAAGTGTTATTAAATTTCACGCAATTAAACTGTTCCTCTGAATTATCGCTCGGTAAATGGGAATTGTAATTGTATCGTAAAATTTCAAAGTAATAGACTTAAAATTTTAATGATTTTACTCGTAATGCAGATATTTTACTTTGAAAAATACGTTTTAAAACTATATTAGCATTTTAACAAAAACTAGACAAGATGCGTGTTTATTTTCAACATTATATATCAATTCTTAAGGATGCATCCTGAATCTCTCTTTTATATAAAGATCAAACAAAGTCAGTTTCACAAATAAAATAAACATTCCTCCCCAAAATATTTACGCATCAAAAGAATACATAAGAACGTTTTTCCTTTTCACGTCTCGTACGAATCGTTTCCCTCCCGACATAAAGCACCGAAACTCCTTAAAATAAACAAAGTACAACGTCTCCATTCACCGAAAGCCCTGAAAACCGAGCGAATTAGTAAAACACTTACGTGCAGCAACAGCACGAGTAGACTCTCTCGCATCTTCCTCTCACGTATACACATCTCCCTCCAGGCTGGCAGGTAACAATAGAAAAAGGCCCTCGAAAACACGTCTCGAAGGAAAATAAAAGAAAGCAAGCAAGCAGCAGCAGCGGCGGCGACATACGGAGCGCGCATCCTAGAAAAGCTCTCGCGATGGCGAGCGGCGATAAAAGTGTCCCTCGAGAGAATTTCGTATATCCGACGCGGGCATCTCGCCTCGTATAAAAATTTCCTGAAACACTAGAAGACGCGCCGGCGGCCCGGAGATTTTAATCGCCGAAATTAGAATGCGTGAGGACCAGCTGGCGATGCGCGCCGCGCGGAAAAGCGGGACTCTTCACTCCGTTCGGTGCGTCTCTCCTCGCTCCTTTTTTTACGAGGACCGGAGAAAAATTGTAGCGATCGGCCGTTAAAGTGTCCGGGACGTGTTTCGGGACTTTTATGACTCGTAACGAGCGATTATCGATTTTATTTTACGTCTCGAGGAGTCGTCTTCTTGGAAAGGATTTTTCAATGTGTTCGGCAGATTTTCTGAGGATGTAGCTATTAATTTCGAGCTGGTACTACTGGGTTGACGAAAAAGGAATGAAAATGGAGGTTTACAGCGGGGCGAAGAATTTTTTAGCCCAGATTCCTGGGTTTTACGATGTACGTATGTCTTATTAAATTTCTACGCTTAGTTGGGACAGAAGTAATAAAATCTTTTCAAATCGATACAGTGTAGGTTATTTTGGGTGAATTTTGAATAGATAATATAAAATTAAAAGGTTGTAAAAGAACTTTCAAAATAGCATTAAAATGTCTTATATTTCATATAAACGCTATAAGAAAGTTGGAAAAAGCTACTTATTTTTATATAAAATATTGAAATTTTTAAATTCTATTTAAGAAATTTTTATTGAAAATATATGAATGGAGGATATGTTTTTGAATCTATTAAGTGTCAGTACTATAATTGATGTAATAATTCTTTTCTTAAAAAAGATATACTTGTATTTAATATCAATATTTAGTCATTAATTCCAAACTATATGACAATTATTAACAAAATGCACGAATGCACGACCCATCAGCTCCAAGTTTCCTTTCAATAAATCAAATCTATGCACATGCAGACACCTTACAAAAACAAAATTAAAATAACAATAATGCCCCCTTAAATGGCATTGCATCACGCTGCAAGTCACAAGTTGTATCGTGATAAAGCCTTTTGGCACTTGCATAAATAACGAAAAAGCCATCGATCACCGAATATTATAATACCCAGCGTCCGCGGCCATTATTAAAATACATAAACACTTCTTCGAATTTATTGAAAAATATCGAGGCGTAATGCTGACTTTTCAAAAAGTTTCCGGTCCCGTAATGTATTCAGGCCGGCATGTGCACACAAGCGCGGGCAGTGGCCGCATGCGGAGGTATATCTCTTTCGAAAATAATACAATAATCGGGAGGGCGGCAGACGACGCGTCAAAATTTTTTAACGTCTTAATACTTCGTTAACATACTTTTTCTAAGGGGGCGCATTTTTTTAGTTTTCTTTGCTTTGTGAGAAGTTTTTTAAAGTGCCAATCAAAATTTGCAGTTTTCTTTTTCAACTCTGTAAGTGTAAATACTATTTGTTGCAATGAGAATATTAAAATCAGATTATACATGTATAGTTGGCAAGCCTATAGTTGGTAAATATTTACAAACATTTCTGTAAATTTTAATCACATTTTTAATTGTAATTTTTACAAAATAAATCCTATGTAATTGTAAGTTTTAGTTAATTATCTTACGTTGAAATATAAAAACAAGTCATAAAAATATTGTGCCAATTAGTTAAGCAGACGCATTCCTTATCAAAATGTTATCAATGACATCTAGACGGTTGTAATTAGATTTAGGCAAAGGGTGCAACTAGATACGTTCCTTTTGAGTAGTTTTCGCATAAAAGTTCTTTTGAAGGACGAAGAAGTCTTCAAGATTTCCAAGAAACCGCGCTAAAAAACCGATTTTTTATCCCGCCCAAAAGTATAATCATCAAATTAGAATAAATAAGCCATTAATATTTATAATATGGAAACTGCCTCGCTTTTCAAAAAAACTTATTAGATTTGCCAAAAATTACACCCTCCACACTTACTTTCGCATAAAATGCAAGCCGCGCAAAAAAAAAAAGCAGCCATTCCACGCGCCGCGCCGCAGCGCTTTATTTACGACTCTCTCGAGAAAAAAACTCGCGAATCGCTTTAATCCAATTAATTATACATTGTGCCTCGGTGTCCGGGCGCGCGAAATTGCGCGCGGCGATTTTAATTATCCGGCAATTTTTCTGGCGAGCTCGACGATCGTCCGCGCGCCGAGCGTTAAAGCGACCGAGCCATCGGCCGCGGCGCATTAGCATAATTGAGGATCGAGCGCGCGCGATAAACAATTTTTGCCGCGTAAAAATTCATAAATTCAAATTGGGGCGGGGGGAGAAAAAGGGAAGAGCGAAGACGAGAGGGGACGGAATACGAATTGGGTCATGTAACCGAGCCGGGACACGACGAGGCTTTCGTGGAAAAGTCCGTAAGCGCGCGCGGCTTTGGGGACATCTTCGCTCGGAATCTACACGAGAGAGCGGGACGTCATTCGTAAAAACGGAAGATTACTGGGGATGCGAGCGTGCATTTTAATAATTTCGAGATGCTGCCAGGAGATAAAGGTGGAACCCTCTGAAAGTTTCAGTTTGACTAGCTGGCGTTGTTATTTTACTAATGAATTTTGCGAGCCGAAAGCTAGATCTAACTTCATTTTAGAATTCTGTTTTACTCGTGTATAATAAAACATCGTTTCTATTTGTTTATGCAAAATAATACTATGAACAAATGAGTAATTTAAATAATAAGTTGATACATGTATTTATAAAACAAAACAAAAATTCTTTCCTTTATTAATTATTTCAATTATTTGACTAATTTATCTTCTTTATTATTAAAGTGATTGGATAAGATACGATTTTTTATAAAAGAAGTAAATTAAATATTCATAAAATAAGGCATTATTCTATCAACTATGCAGCTTTTGTTAAAAATAATGTCACAACGTCATCTTTATCTAATATTTAGCTCAAAACTATATAGTTCTGACTTCAGAAGGCGATTTCCTATCGCTCAGCCGGGCGCGCGAACAATAACGTCATCCGCCGGCCGCAACAAGTTGCTAAAGATACGCGCGTTTATTCCGGAGTTAAGAGTGCGTATAAAAAATTTGTTTTATGATGAAGGACTCTCGTAAAAATGCGCGCGATTCCGTACGGGAGCGTGTCTCTGCTTTGTCCGTTTTTGAATTTCGAAATTTATGTTTATGATTGCGCCGTGCAAGTATTTGATTTTATTACGGGGACGCTTTGTGCCGCGTGAAACATGGCTTTGTGAACTTTCATAACAATCAAATTTGGTTTACGGCTTTTTAGTCGTATACTCGTCAGGTTTATTTAATTTTAATGATTTTTAATTTCGTAAAAGGATTATTATGCATAATTAGCTTTCGTGCTTATATAGCTTTTGATGTGTAAATAATTTACTGACAGTATTTTGCAAGGAATGGAAACAAATTATTTATTGCAAAATTTATTTTATAGATTTCAATTATATTGTCTCTGTATCTATTACGAATTGAACAGACGTTATAAAGTATTGGAAATTACTTAATTTTTGCGTTAACGTTATTACGTTGTAAATTAAAATAATTATAAACTATAAAATGTCAATAAAATTTTGTTAATACAATCTGATTCTATAAACGTTAGTAAACGCAACGTACTAAAATTAATAGTCAACTATAAGCATTTACAACAATCCTAAAAACGTTCCCCCGAACCCGAAAAAGCAAAACTCATGTTTCCCGCATAACACCCAGCCCAACGTCAAATCACACTCAACCGCGCTTAATCGAAATACAAAAACGCTCTAATCTCAAAAAGGGAGGCGGCCCGACGGTCTCGGAAATCCATTACCATCCCCTGCGAGCCTGGCCGAGGAGAAAAACGGTTATTATTTCCCGAGCAACCTCGGCTCAAAGCCGCTCGCCGGAACGAGGACCGAGAGGAAAAAGATCGTCGAAGCGCGCGGGGTGTTGATTTTTTGACTTAGGCCTGCGCGCGTATATCGCTTTTGACGCGCGAATGAAAACGGCACAAAGACGAGCGCTGGCGCTGCGCTCGTCGGCGCTGAAAGCCGAGTTTTGACGAGGTTTGATGCGCGCTTTGATTCGGAGATCGAGGCCTGAATAGATGAGACGGATGGCGGGGCTTAAGTATTTTCTTGTAGGGGCTTTGTGAGCGTAAATAAATAAACAGAGGATTCTTCTTCTGGGACGAGAGCCGCGCGCTCTGACGTAATAAGTTTTTCTCGCTTTTTTTCTCAAGATTATTGAGCATTGAACTCGTATTAATCGAACGGCGTCTGTTTGCGTTGGAGATGATGAAGAATTTTCTGGAGGGGACTCGAGTGCATGGTAAATATTTTTTGTTTTCGCGGTGAATTTTTTAGAAAGTAGACAAAAGGAACTTCTCCAAGTAGTTGATGTAATTAAGCTCAACAATTACTCAGTCTTTGAATAAGACGTAACATAATTATGCAAGTATATATAAGCACTTATTTTATGAAATTGCATAATGGCAGGGGTAAATGCCCTTTTCAAAATGTATCATTACACGAAACAAAGAAAACAAAAGGCGTGAGTGCACTCACCTTTCTTGAGTAACCTTAATATGCAAATTTTACTCGCACGCTATAAAATTCTGTAATTTAAGTAAAAACATGCAATATCATATAAATTATTTTAGAAAAACTCTATTGCTTGATAAAATGAACTAAAAATAAAATAAGATTCCAACGTTTCAACACACTTAATTAAATACAAACGCATTGCGCGCCCAATAATCCAAAGAAAACTCGTTCAAAAACCCCAGTCAACACAGTGATATCATCCGTCCTCTCCCGTCGCCTCGCCAAAAGCATCGCGCCGCTTTCTCTCGTCGCCGCTCGCTCTCGTCATCATCACCCGACACGACTTCCTGCGCCCGGCACATCACCGGACGCGGCGTCCTACAATTAAAGCCAGCGCTCCCTCGCCTACGCGCGCGGCCCGTAATCAGAGCCCCCCGCGCGACGCTTCTTAAAAAAAGTGTCAAACTATTAGGCTCTCCCTTCCCCCTCCGGGGACAGAGAGAGAGAGAGAGAGAGAGAGACGCGCTGCATTTAGCTAATTGCTCTCTCTCTCTCTCTCCTCTCGGCGTTCCCAAGAAAAAGAAGACGAGTGCGTGCAAGTCACCGGCGACATGTGGCGGGGCAAGAAAAATAGCCGACACTTTCCTGCTGTCGGAGGCCCCGGACTTTTAATAGAGGCGATGTTGTGATTTTTAGAAGTCGAGTTTTCAGCCTCTCCGGCTTAACGGCGGAATTTCGACGGAGCAAGAGAGAGAGAGAGAGAGAGAGCCCGACGCGGGTTAAGTGAGGCAATTCCCGGCGATTTTCAGTCAACGGAGTTGACGAGGATGCGGTGGGTCGAATAGTACGGAGTCATCTGCTCAAATTTGGAATTCTTATATACGGCTCGGGTTCGCTTCGATGCAGGTGTGAAGCGCTATTGTTTGTATAAGGACTGGAGGTCCGTTCGGGCATTCTTTGCGCGGGCAAATAAATTGGAGAATTGAGCGTTGGGCTGCAATGAGATCTTAATCGAGTGCATGTACTTGGTAAATCAGTGTGATTGAAACTATTAAGACGTAAATACGGGATTGGACGGTGCAGTCGAGAGCTGTTAAAATTGTTGCAGTGATTTTCTCAATTGACTGCAAGAATTAAAGAATCCGACAATTTACAGATCGTTATAGTTAATGTGTTTTTTAAATTTTTAAATTCAGTTAAAGGTAACATTTTCAAAGGCACAATTTTTAGGTCTATGGCGGTATATGCGGATGCGTTTAAATGAAGTACGTAAAAATATCACCTTTTGAATTACAAATGAAAAAGATGCGTGTACTTTACGTACAAGTCATCGTGTCAAAATTTACATGTCATTATTCAGATATTCAGTGTGTATTTAATTTTTCATAACTGAATATTAAAATTTAAGAATACTAAATATTATAAATAGTATAGCTTTAATTCGAAAAATATCCTTTACATAGCCTATTAGCATTTAGATATACATTTTCATGTCAATTAAATTTCAACTCTGTTAAACGTACTGGAAAAATATTTCGTTTTAAGTAATTAAAAGAGGTAATTATAGATTTTATTTTATGACACCATAATACACTAAATACACGAACAGTATAGTTCATAATTTATTACAGAGTATCATTCAAAAGTATATTTAATTTGATAAATATAAAAGTCTCTTATTCGTATACAAATTTGTACAATACATTAAGTACATTATAGTTTCATAGCGAGAAAATTCTGCACTGCAGACTACAAGTATTTTGAAACAACCAATTTTATTTGGCTAATTAAAAATTATTTACTTTCACAAACATCCAACAACATAAAATTAGATCTAATACTTATTATCATTTTACATAAAATGAAAAAAAAACTAAAATCTTTCTTTGCTTAGAACGAAAATTACATAAAATATTACACATTAAATTTTTATCACGAAATACAAATAAGCAAGAGGGGCAATACAAAGTCCAGTCAAGACTCCAAAATTCAGTAAAAACGAATAAAAGTGACGCCCAAATAATCAGTAGCTCTCCTTCCGAGAAAAGTCCCAAATTCAAGCTCGTAATCTAAACGCTACGACAACAAACCCCGCCGCTGATCTCGAACTCATCTAGAATTTTCAATGACTCAATCTCCCGCTTATCTCGCTCCGCTCCCAAACGAGAACAAAAGGCCCCGCGTCGCCGGAAATACACTTGTCCAGAAAACGTGCGGCATTCGATGCTCCGATCGACTAATCCTCTGTTTACATCTCTTTTCCCCCCCGACGAATCACGCCTTCGCAGCCCCGAAACAAGCCGGAACACCACGTACGAGTTCGCTTTCTACCGCTGAATACATTAGCCCCGCGCTTATACGTGACTTTCATCCCTGACGCGGTTCCTTTTTTCGATTACCACCTCGACGCTAAGCGTCCGCTGGTTAAAAAGCTTCTCTGGTAGAAAGTTTTGCTTTCTCTAAAATTAAAGAAGTGAAAATTCATTTTTGTTTTGTTTTTTTAAGGGAAATGCACTTTTTCGTTATTCTAAAGATTGAAGGGTACTATATTAGATACTTGTTTTATAAGTTACATTAAAAAAAATAAATTTTCACTCGTTTAGATCGACAGAGATATTTACGTGAATCCTGACAAAAAACTCTCGTTTGTGCATTTTTTTTTCAACATAGTACTTTCCATCAAATTTAGCAAACAGTCGAAAAGACTCTCGTTACATCGAAAAGGCTTTGCGCAAAAAATTATCTTAACCTAAGCATCATCTTTGGCTTGTTCATCTAGCTCTTCAAGAATTCGTCTGCTGAACGGGAATCCGCACAGTGCTGGGCAGCGTCGACGTGTTCGAGGAAGTATCGTTGACTCCGTTCTGCATCGGGGCGGCGATCCTCTTATTACCATCCTCCTCGTCGTCCGTCGTGTAAATCAGCCTCGCCGCATAACAAAGCAGCAGCATCTCGATCACCATCAGAGCGTCGTACGTCACTGCGGGCGAAAACAAAGCGGAGAAAGGTGAAAATTCGGTAAATCCATATATACCTGGCGTCGCTCGGTGTTTATGGAGGAGAGGAGTGCGTTCTTCGAATTCGCCCGAGCCGGAGATGGAGAGAGCGATTCGACGTTTCGGGGGGGAAAGATTCGGTTGGTCGGGAGGTCAGGTAAGTTGCACGTGCGAATGATCAATGTGGAGTGAGGGATCGACGATAGCGGGGAAATAATATTTATGTAGGAATCGAGCTGACGTTAAAGATAGTATTCATTATAGTGGGAAATGTATTTTCAATTTCTATACGGAAGATGGAAAAATTACGCTTTTGAAATTTTTATTAAAAAACAATAATGTTTGGTTACGTAGATATTTTACACGTCAGTAATGTATAACGTCTTTTTTGATGATTTTTTAAACAAGTGAATTCATAATTTAAAGAGAGAATAATAGAACAGGTGTTAAAAGTAATTGAAACCGAAACCCTCATAAAGAACATTCTTAAATTATCTCCTATTTACTTATTATCACAAATATTAGCCCACAAAACTCGCCCAACGAAACAAACTAATAATCTAACGCAAGTAATTCGGAGCAAACTCATAAAATACCGTAAAATCCCGTACCCCCCTCAACCTCCAACCATTTTCCGCGCATTCCCCAAGCCAAACAAGCTACAGCTTTCCTTCCCGGGGCCGGCACCCAAAAAAAAAAAAAAATTATCGTCCACCTGCAAAGCGACCGGAACAGCTAATGCACTTTTCCGCAGCGGGCCGGCAATTAAGATCCTTATCCCGCTCTCTCTCTCTTTCAAAACAAATCGAGCAATAAAGCCGAGGGCCGCCCCGGCCGAGGGAAGAGGGAAATCACACGGAGCCGCTAATAGCGGCCTCCGTTCGTGCGCAGCGCAGCGCGGCGGCGGCGGCGCCCGCACACTTACCGTTCGCGTAGACGTGCGGCGTGAGTGGCGGGTTGCAGGGGAACAGGCCGGTGCCGACTAGACTCTTGATAAGGAAGCCTTGGAGCTTGGAGAAGAGCAGGACCATCTGCGAGACCATCGTCTTTTGGTGCAGCTTTGCCTCTGTAAACAGGGAATGCCGAGGGTTATATAGAGATGATGATTTTCTTGGATGGAGACGTCGAGGCGCAGGCTAGCTGTTGCTGATTTTTAATTCGATTTGTGCTTTTAAGATATATTAAAGTTGAGACAGCGTCAAAAGCGTATGGACACGTGGTTCTTTTTAATACAAAATACTTAAATTTATTTAAAAAATCACTACTCTGGTAGAAGTAGCTGGCATGTTTTCAAAATAAATTGGACATTTTTACTTTGGTGACGCCCGAAAACCGAAAATTGCTTCTGCGCATTAGTGTTACCCTAATAAAATATTTTTTACAATGGCTTTTTTGTATTTTAAATGTTATTTTAAAATAGCTTATATTTGACGCATAAAATGAGCACATATTTCTATCATACTTTCGCATCCACGTAATAAATTCCTATTTCTTGACACTGGCCAATTTCGCACCATAGATTGGTCAATTTTCCAGGAAACATTGCTATATCGCATTAAACCTGCCCAAAAACTAGTTTGCTATAGCCATTAAAAATGCTGTTATTCCCAGAGTAATTACTACTAACATGCGTCAATTAAAAGCTTCGCTAGTCTATCCCCTTTCTGTACTAATACTATAATCAATAAAATAATCAAGAATGAATTTGAAAGAGTGCTCAATTTCCAAATATAAGTAAACGCGCATTACATTCTCCGAAGCCCTACCGCCCGTCGGTATTCAATATCAGTAAACTCGCAGCCGTCCAAAGCGATTCATCACTTCTCCTCCGCCGCAATTCAGCCGCTCCTCGCTCGCAATCGAATGACCGCTGGCGGGCAAGACCGCTCGCGCTTTCCATCCGCGCTCTCTGAAGGTGGTCCCGGCGCTGTCTCTCACGCGATCGGCGCGCGTGCGCGTGTCGCCGATTGAATTCCCCCCCCCCGCGGCAGAAAAAGACCGTTCGTTTGCATGCCGCGGCTCATTATTTTTCGCCCCTCGTACAAAGCGGCCCGCAATTTTTCGTCCCGCGCGCGCCGTTTGATGATTAAATTGTCAGGCTCGCGGCCGATTTTCGGGCCGATTTTTGGGGGGCTTTGCCTCCGAGTCCGACGATTCGACGGACGGACGGGGGGGAGGGAGGCTCGAGTTGGCCGAAATTTATTACGGTTTTGAGTGAGACGTTTCGGTTCGAGCTTTCTTTCTTAACGGTTTCTGATTGCGAGAATTATGGATTTTTGCGATGATTATTTCGTGCGTGTATACGTTTTCGACTGTAATGTACGGAGATTTGCCGGGTAATTGAGCTGGTTTTATTTAAATAGTTTTCCGTTATAAATATATGGAGAAGTGCATTAAATTTTGCATGCCAATTGATATTTTTAATGACTTGAATATGCATTGACAAGATTTTTCCAATAATCGTTAAATATTGTTTACGTTTAAAGGACAATTTTCATCATTATAATGTTTAACGTTTATTTTATCATGTTATCATTATAATGATCAGAAACGTTTATTAAAAAAACAAAAATTTCGTACTCGATGCTTGATTAACCCAAGCATTTCCTCGCCTTAAACATTTTATTACTCTCACTTCAGAGAAATAAAACTAATTAACTTTTTTACAATTTCATTCGCCGTCAATTAACTTAACGTCCCCTTAATAACAACGCCGCAGAAATTCCGGCAACTATTTTAATTCCGCAAACGCCAAAAAAGCGCGGCCCGCAATGCAGCCGAGTCAGAAACAAGGAGACGGAGACTGAAAACGGGCCCGAATTCGACGGAACGGCGAGCAGCCGTCCTTTCCTCAAAGCAATTACAAGGACGTCAGGAATTTGTCCACTAATGGGCGGCCCTTTTTTATTTACGCTCCTCGGTAATGGTCGGCAATTTGCGACGTATCGATGACGATTGCGAGCATCTGCACCGGCGAGTCGAGGCGCCGCTCAAGAGTTTTCGCTGTTTTGCCGAGCCGACGAGGCGAGTTATCTTTTTTGGCTTAGGAAAGTGGCGATTCTTTAGGCGCGGAGACTATTAGCTTGATTCGATAGTAAAATCGGTGTTTTGGCGCGGAAAAACGCGAGTGGTTGCTCTGGTTTTTGGTCGTAAATTATCAGTTTATTGGAGTGCATTGTTTTACTGGTCTTAATTAAGATATTACTCGATGTTTTTATAATCGTTAAATTTTGTTTCAAGTGCGAGGTTAAATATTACAAAGTTTTTCACTGTTTATTTATTTCTTACAGATTCTTCTGATAGTTATTATTTCACTACACTACGATAAAGTATAATAAAATTGAAAAATTAATGTTTAAAGAAAAGTCATAATTTTGATAGCTACTATAAAATTTTCATGAGTGAACCTTTTTATTAGACAGTAAATGAATTAAATAAAAATTTCCTTCTTTACATTTCAAACGCTTAGATTTCTGCAGAAGATAAACATTGTAAAACCGTCCATTATCCTCCACCTTAAAGACTTTTACCTTTTCATTTTACCTAAGAATTCCCAACTCTTCCCGAGCTTCACAATCCAATTCCCAAATCCTCAAAATCCGCAAATTAGCTTACAACCAATTACTCAAAGCGCCCCCGTCAAACAGCAGACTCACAACCTACCTGGCGCGCTCTCCTGCAGACTCTTCGTAACCACCGTCAGTCCGTAGATGCCCACCAGTATGCTAATGACGACCAGCGGCTGAAGGAAGACCCCGTAGCTGGTCGCGAAGATCGGCGCCTCGGCGGACATGAAGAGCAGCACGCAGTAAATGAGGCCCTGCGGACACACAAGGCGCACACGCCGATCGTTAGGCTAACATAATCCGATTAGGCCGGCGAAATTTTCCGCCACAGACGGCAGACGAGCCCAGCTCCTCTGCCGAATCATTCGCGGTTTCGGGCAGGATGACGAGTGAACTCTTTAGACAATGGGAGGCGCTTTCATGTACGCCGCGAGGAAAATTGGGCGTAATTGATGAGGGAGAGGAGGCTGGCTGGCTTTTTCTTTCGGGTGAAAGCGACGCTTTTTGTGGGAGCTGTAATTTCGGGGGGTATTGTTCGCGGGGTTGGAAAAGACGCTGGGTCGTTTTTGAAAATTTTTGCTTTGTGATTTTTTGCTGGTGTTACCGAGGTCGCTTTAGTATCTTTGTTCCAGTGATTCAAGCTTGAAATCGAGCTCAAAGGGCGTTTATGATGTATATAGAAACGTTATTTTCCACTTATTTTAATTGTAAACTAGCGTTGTAAAATATTGGTGCACTCCTTCTAGAAAAAAATTTTAATTAAAATTAGTTTATAACTTTTTTCTGGAAGAAGTGTACCAAAATTTTATTGCACAGTCGTTTAGATAATAGTTGAAAGAATATAAATGTAAAAAGAAATTTCTCTTACAGCACCAAGAAGTTTGTTAAATTACGATTTGTTTATTGCAAAATTAATTATTTATAAACAAATTACATTTTTTTACGTGAATTATACCTTATTCTGTTCTCCTACTATTTCTAAATATACCATAAAAATTTCATTGAGATTCATAAAGTATTCACTGATTTATCGCAATTTAA
>UCOM01003187.1:0-19692 GCA_900474385.1 Ormyrus pomaceus | reverse complement strand
CGATTTTGGAAAATTGTCAAAATTTAAAAAATTCATGTGCTCGGCGGCACGACATTTTTCGGTCTTCGGAGGACTGCTAAACGTTTTTCTTCCTTTTTTGGCAGATATTTTCAAAATTCAATGGGCACTTTTAGAATTTTTCAATTCTGGAAATAATGGACATCCTAATATATATATTTTATTTAAGCCGACAAAATGGCTTTTTAAACTTTTCTGCTGCCATTTTGTATCCGCCATTTTGTATTCGCCATTCTGTATCCACCATTCGAATTCATAATCAATAATTAGAACCGGTATTTATCGTACTTTGCTGACAAAATAAATTTTTGAACATTTTGGCTGCCATTTTGTAGCCGCCATCTTGAATTTCAAATTTTTAACCTTGGACTCTTTGTCAGCCAACTTAAAAATAACACTTAATAAAGAAGCCGTAATATCCATAAGGTTTTTAAATAATTATTCACCAATTTATAATTATTTTTATACAGTATTAATGGCTTGCCTACTGCTACAGTGGCGCCACGTTGAATTTGTCGAAATCGCCACATTGCATTTGAAAGTAGAGATTTCAAGGATAATTTTAGGCCCAGTATCGACTATTTATCTCAAAAATTGAAAAATGCAGGGGGGGCGGGCTTATTTGACAGAGAATGCCCCACACACACACACACATACACACACACACACACACATATATATATATACACGACCGAGATATTCACGCCGACCCAGAGATTCTCTCGGATCCGTTTTGCCGTCCCGGCGCGCATCCGACGGGGACCCTAAACTAGACGGAGAGGAGGCCTCGCCACTCCTAAGGGGTTGTCGCGGCGCCTGCTCCACGATCGTGGAACTGCGTCCAGTCCTCGGCACGACCGACCAGGTCCAACCAACCCTACTATCTCTAGGACCCCGGGCAGCACCGCGGGCCCTTAGGGAACGACCCTCTCTCAACCTTCGCCTCCTGTGGCGACCCCTTGTCCAGGCGCGGGTTCCCTAAGCTAATTTTACCCGAATCTACTTCGACCGCTCGTGACCGGTCCGTCCCCGGTTCACTCGCTAGTCTCGCAATAAAATTCCCTAACCGACGATTTCACTATATAACTAACCCTCTCGCGCACACGAAACAAATCCTTAACCTGCAATCTCCCCGGAACCGAACAGCGGATTTGATGCGGACTAGCGACGAACTGAGAGTACGCGAAGCGAATGACCGGCTCGGCTACTTGTATTCCCCTTTATTTTAATCAAGATAACACGCGGATAGATAGCACTACGAAAATCTAGACAGCCTCGCGAAAGATAACTTTACAAAAAGTAGTCGTATGAAAGAGAACGTCGCGAAACACAATCTCGTGAAGACAACCTCGCGGAAGATACCCGTTAGAGGTAAACTAAAAAAGAAAAGAGAGGTAAACTAAAGATAACGGTCACTAAATTTCAGTAGATAACCTTGTGATGTTCAAACGAACATCATCTAATAGATTTTAAAATAATTCTATTAAACTCGAGAACCCAAAGTTTCTCGAGTCCGCTGCTTGTGCTGAGCTCGCAAGTAAACATGCCTCGACATATTTACATTTCCAAGGCCAACGCCAAGCCGCATTCCTTTCCTCAACTCTCCTCGTGGAGAACACGAAAATTCGTGCACAAGTGCGCGAGAGGGGAAGCGGGAGCCTTCTGCACGCGGAGGCGCTTACTCGCCTCCGCTGCATTACGGCGCGCGCCCACCAATTCCTCCCGGTTCTAGGGAGAACCGAAGGGACGGGGGGGAGGATCGGATCTCGCTGCGGCCATTTCGCGGCGCGCGGCGATGAACGGGAGGAGCGGCTACAAGCGGCCATCTTTGGCGATCGCAGCGGTTGCTCACACGATATACGGGCGCGAAGGCGAGTGAGATAGCCGATCGCGAGGAGGGCTCGCTCGCTGATCGTGCGTGCACGCGTCAAGGGTATCCGCCGTTTTTATCACTTCTCCAGGTCTTGCGATCGATTCCGCGAAGGGCGCGGAATCTCGCAAGTGCGTGCAAGAAGTTATCGAACCGGAATTCCGCAGCGGGTTGCGGAACGCACGAGTGTACGAGGGTGATTCCGTGGTGGGCGTGAAATTTACCCCGGGTGCGTGAGTGCGCGAAAAGGGGAAGAACATTGGGTAGTGTCGAGGCGAGGGGCCTCCACTATCATTCTTCAGGGACGAGGGCAAGGGACAGGGCTACGGTCGAGGTCGTGGGTCTTCCACGCCCTCGCCGAGATCCAGGCTCGAGAGGCGGGGAGTCGCACTTCCTCCCGCAGTAGCAAGTGGTCGTCCTCCCGGCATAGCCGGGAGAGTGAAAGAGGGAAATGCGAGAAGGAGTCGCGGGTAAGTTTGCCAACTCACTTTGAATTCGCGTCGGGAATCGGGAGTGTCGAGGAAGGATCCGCGCGTCGCGTTCGGTCGGAGCATCCCGACTCCAATAATTTCGTTCGGTCGGCCACCCCAGAGACGGACTCTCTAGGTACACAGCAAATAAAAAATACTAGTTTCGTTGTCGGGAAGACGGTGCGGCGTCGCACCATTGTACAACGTTATAACCTTAATTTCCAGATAGCGCACGAGAGGAATTACAAGCCTAATTTCCGATTACTCGCGGAGCCTCGAATCGCACCTCTCAAAATTCGGGAACTACTCGCTCACGCGAATCCGCGAAGCAACTAGTCGCAACACTCTAACCCGCGAAGCCCCGAATAAACGACGATTTATTATACGAATCGCGACACTCCCATGTTCGCGATCACGCACCTGATTATTAATAAAACCGGCAACCAGCCGTACTCACTCCATCCGTTGTCGGGTTGTCTCGAAGTCCAAACTACCAAAAGGTTCGACTATTCGCCACCAGGTCCGGAGCCAGAGAGAGCTTGCTGGCTCGCTCTCTCTGCCTAAAAGCCCGCGCGGTGGCTCGAGCCCCCACCCGATGGCCCCCAATTTAACGCACCGGATTGGCCTAACCGGCGCCGCGAGCGCCGGCCGGCCGCACGTTCGCCGCCGCTCCGCTGGCTCGTTCAATCCGAGAGTTTGTCCCTCTCCTTGAATTTACTGCTGAGACTGTACTTCGCTTTTGTCGAAGCGCGTGATGCTTACTTCTCGCTGAAATTCGCCGAATTCCTCGGCGGACAACTCGGCCCTCAATCGAACAAAGAAGTACATGTTTATCAATTTTTGGTAAACATTCGCAGCGAGAAACTCTGGATCACGCGACTCCGAACCGGCTTCAAATATAAAAGTAACTTGCGGCAAATCCGCAATGTTGCAATGTCTATAACCCTGTTCCAAAAATATAACGTTTATAATTAAGTATATTTTCGGAAGAGACGCATCATTATTCCTTCAAACTCTTCCTTGCGCGATCATTCAACGCAATGTTTATTAATTTTCCTTGCGCGATAATTCAACGCAATTCATTAATTAATTTTCTTTGCGTGATAATCCAACGCGATACATTAATTAATTTTCCTTGCGCGATAATTCAATGCAATACTTAATTAATTTTCCTTGCGCGATAATTCAACGCAATACTTAATGAATTTTCCTTGCGCGATGCTTCAACGCAATACATTAATTAATTTTTCTTGCGCGATACTTCAACGCAATGTTTATTAATTTTCCTTACGCGATAATTCAACGCAATTCATTAATTAATTTTCTTTGTGCGATAATTCAACGCAATCATTAATTAATTTTCCTTGCGCGATAATTCAACGGAATATTGAATTAATTTTCCTTGCGCGATGCTTCAATGCAATACATTAATTATTTTTCCTTGCGCGATAATTCAACGCAATATTGAATTAATTTTCCTTGTGCGATGCTTCAACGCAATACATTAATTAATTTTCCTTGCGCGATAATTCAACGCAATTCATTAATTAATTTTCTTTGCGCGATGCTTTAACGCAATACACTAATTAATTTTTCTTGCGCAATACTTCAACGCAATACTTTCATTCATTTTCCTTGCGCGATGCTTCAACGCAATACTTTTAATTGAAGGCTAATTCAAGATAAGACATTTTTAAGTTAGAATAAATTTACATCCGTACCCTGTGACACATTTGAAGATTCTTCAGTCACTTGATTTGCCGTTTTCTTCCTATTTGATTTTAATTGCTTCTTGCGTTCTGTGCTTCAGTTATATAATCAGGATATTTAAAAGGCATCTTTCTTTCTCTACCACTATTATTTCTGGTAGTAAGCGATCACGATAAAACTATCCAATCTTAAATATCATATGTTCAATGAATTGTTCATTTTTTTCAATTTTCATGATTTTTATATCTTTGAGCGTGAAAATGGCAAAGTAGCAATACTGTCTGTTTGTGACGCGTAACTGGCGTTGAATTTGATAATAATAGTCATGATCTTCACGTAAAATTGCAAGATTATTTTCAAATCTGAAGGTTTTAAAACTTGTATGGCCACTACTTCCGTTGCCTTTCCATAATCTGTAGGCGAATTCGTTTTTGTGGAATTGTATAATATATGTCAAACTATTGTTGCGCATGAAGTTTGTGGACGTTTTTTGCATATTCACCCATTATAGAAGCTGTAATAACCCATTTTCTTATGGTTTTCCATTCACTGCAATTGCTTTGTCCTCTTGTATGAACTTCAATAGCATCCTTTTCCTCTTACCATTTTCTTAAGATTGCGTAGTATTCCTTTATGAGTATGGTTGATATTTCTTGATTCATATCTGCCTGATGAGTGTTAAGACCATAGTCTTTCTCAGATGTCGGAAATGATTTTTTCTTTACTATGTCTTGATTCTTGTTACTTTTCCTAATAGATCGTAACATATTCAATCTTGTTCGTTTTTCCTGTAATTGGACTTCAATACTTGGTACATTCATCTCACTAGTACTACCAATTGTGGCTAAAGTTGCATTGCTATTACTTGCTAACGCTGCAACATGACAACGAAACGAATAAGAATCCTTTTTAGCTAAATTAATGCGTTTATCTCCAATCGTTTTTGCAATTACTGCATTGAAACTTTCCGATTGGTTTGTTGTAACATTAGTTAACAAACTTTCTACATTTCTTACAGCTCGACATACACATTGTTCTACGTCATTAAAAAGATTGGCTTTTTCTAATTCTGGAACAAGATTTTTATCTTTCTTATTACTTTCCTGATTGCATTCATATTTATTAGAAGCACATCTACTTTGATCACCGAAAACATGAAACGGTAATTTATTAGTATTATTTCTTAACTCTCGGCATTTCATTTCCTACGAAGATGGTTCGTCTAGAATAGCCTTCACAGTATCCGTAATAGCTTTAACGAATATTGGTGCACTTTCTTCAATACGTGTACGTAAGTGACCTATTCTACCTTTTCGTTTCGATAAAGCTTTTATACTAGTGGACACGTTTCTCTTGATGTGATTGGCGCAAAGAATATTCTTCACTTCAACACCGTGAGCACCGTAAGGGTTTCTGTCTACTATGGCCTTGTAGTTACTACTATCTCCGTCTGAAATTAATACTTTATATATTAAATTTTGTTTTTTAATGCTGCTTTCAAAGGCTTCTGCTATTGCAGCACTTTCCATACTCGTTGAACTTGCTTCTCGATCGTGATTTCTATAACAATCGTGTTTCCTTATTGGTATCCAATTTCTATAAGCATAATCACAAATGGCACAAGTTTTTTGCTTAATTACAATTTGCAACACTTTTTGAGTGTAACGCCCAATAACAACTAAACAACACGCTGGAGAATCATATCTACCGTGTATGTAAGATCTCTTGATGTAAGAGCCATCAGCTTCAACCATGGTGCATGGAATTCCGTTTATAACGTCATTTCTTTCTACAACTAATCGTTGCTCTTCTAATACTGCTTTTTCCATTTCTTCCTCAGCAGCATTCTTTATCAGTATTGAGGCTTCAGTTTCAGCTTTTTGCCAATTCCGAAATGTCATACTTCTTACATCAATTATTCCAAGCATTTCTTCAAATTGTGAATGCCCTATGCCTATTGTTTGACATCCAATTACTGCTGCAACATTTAAATCCAAATTGTCTTCTTTGTTGGGAACAGAACATATTTTTGCCTCAAAATTACACATATCACATTTGAATATAAACAAGTTCTTTAGACCAATACTTTTAATTTCGATTAATTTTATATTGGCAAAGCTGCATGAAAATAAAGGGCTGCGATTGTCAAATTCTTTATGAAGTTGCTCCCACACCCATGTAAAGTTCGTTATGATATTTTCATCCGATACTTTTACATTTTGCAATCCTTCATTTAGAGGTTGGGAGCTACAATACAATTGTATTTCTTCATCTGTTTCGGTACCGTCGTCCATGTTGTTGCTTAGAATTTGACAAGTTGAGTCAGACTCATCACAATAAATATCCTTGCCAATAGGTGCATCAGGATTTATTATATTATTTGGAGCTTGTTCTGTACTGCTTTCAACAGGATAACATTGTTCTTCCGTTACATTCACGTTTGAAGGTGATTCAATGTCTTGTTGATTCATTTCTTGATTATTTGCTTCTCCTTCAACACTATTTTCGACAAGGAGTGCCTGTGAAACTTCCTCCCTGTTCTGGCTTCCTATTCCAATATCATATTCAATGAGAATTGATAATGCAGTAAACTGATATTGCCCATTAAATGCATTCTCTGAGGAGGTTGACATGTTTGAAGTTATTATCTCAAACATTTTGTCCATATCTTTCACTGCAATAAAACATGCTGCACCATCTGCATCATATTTACCATCTAATCCTCTTGAATGAGAATCGAAAATACCAATGACTCTGTCGGTCATTACTATACCTATGGAAGAGCCATTGCATGTCAAGATTCCAGAAGTCTTAAATTGATGACATTTATTCAAAAGGGTTCTTAAATTTGGTAAAAGAACGTCATCGAAATCATTATATAAGTGCCCGTAAACTATCTCATCAATTTTGAATGTGCACTTTTTTCCACCTATCACCAAGACTGTATTCAACTCTTCTGGTGTTAAATACTGTGGATTGATTTCTCCTTCTGAAACATTACTTCTTTTTTGCATACTTCGAAGATATAATTCATCTCCGCAAAAAAGAATTTCATCTATGGTTATTGCCTCCCACGTTGTTGGCTGTTAAACTGCACTCATACTTAATGCTGCCGCTGCCATGGCTGTGCACTGTTTTCCTCTTGATTCAGGAAATAACATGCTCCTTTGGTGCATGTTACCTCTAATAACAAAGTCTTCTTTCTCGTGCGTCGTTTGAACATCTTCAACTAAACTTTCTTGTAAGCTGGTTACATTAAAGTTATCTTCAGCTACATCTTGAATTTGTTCTTCGGCAATAATAATCTTTCCTCCTAAATTAGCGTGAACACGCTGAACGTGTTCCAAAGGTATTTCCTCTGCTACATTCCTTAACTTCCTCCTATTTTTAAGAAATATTACAATTTCTATTTATAATGAAATACTTTAGTTTTACTTGAAATATTAATTCGCCTGAACTGTAAAACGAGCGAGCTAGCAGACTGCTCTAAGTGAGTTACCCTGAGTCAAAAGACTTTTGGTTAAGAACCTTAGACTAAGCTAAGCGTATTTATATTATGTACGTAATGAATATCTCCATTTCTTTCACTTCGCTCAGAGTAAATCACTTAGTATCTTATGGATACCTCTTCATATACCACTGCTTGTATTATTTGTTATACCCCACCTTTGATGAAGAAAGATGTAAATTTCGGGGAACGAAGAAGCTCATTCTTTGTCCTCGGGACCGGCAAATCAACGAGCATGCGAAAAGTCGTATTTGTTCAGATGGCGGATTATATTATTACTCAAATAAAGGATTTAAAACAAGCAATCTTGTATTTCACTTACAATTTCTTGCTACTGGATGCTAACGAAGGGTAAAGGAAGTTTTATAATACTAAATATCATCCAGCGCGCTTCGGGGGTACTACTTTTAAGGTTATGAATACGTTTTCATTCTAACTTAATTCAATATAAAAAATTCAAACTTAGCGAACGTAGTGAATCCTCGCACTCAATTATTACAGACCAATCATTCAATTTTTCAATGCTTCACAACATGCGGCCATGGTTCTTATAGGAGAGGATAAATATCAATGATAAGAAATTTCGATTTTCTGGTGTCAGATTTATAACTAGCGCCCCCGAGAAACCCGATATATACTTTTTCCGCCGAATTTAAAATTATTTTTTAAATATCGTCCGCCATGTTGGATCCGCCATCTTGAATTTCAATTTTTCGATGTCAGATTCTAATTCACCGACCCCAAAAACCATAATGTATATATTTTTAGCGAGTCAAAGTTTTTTTTTAAATCAGATTCCGCCATATCACATCCGCCAATTTAATTTAAAAAATCTGACGACAGATTCGTTATCAGCGCCCCCGAGAATCCCGATATATACTTTTTCCGCCGAATTTAAAATTATTTTTTAAATATCATCCGCCATGTCGGATCCGCCATCTTGAATTTAAATTCTTCGATATCAGATTCATAATATTCACCGAACTTAACCTATATATATATTTTATCAGCGAATAAAAATTTGTTTTTGAATAAGATTGTGCCATATTACATCCGCCATTTTAATTTAAAAAATCTGAGGACAGATTCGTTATCAGCGCCACCGAAAACGCCGATATATACATTTTCAGCCGAATTTAAAATTATTTTTTAAATATCATCCGCCATGTCGGATCCACCATCTTGAATTTCGATTCTTCGATATCAAATACGTATTCACCGACCCTAAAAACCATAATGTATGTATTTTCAGGGAGTCAACGTTTTTTTCGTATCCGCCATATTACGTCCGCCATTTTAATTTAAGAAATCTGAGAACAGATACGTTATCAGCGCCACCGAAAACGCCGATATATAGATTTTTAGCCGAATTTAAAATTATTTTTTAAATATCATCCGCCATCTTGAATTTCAATTTTTCGATGTCAGATTCGTATTCACCGACCCCCAAAATCCATAATGTATATATTTTCAGGGAGTCACAGTTTTTTTCGAATCAGGTTCCGTCATATTACGTCCGCCATTTTAATTTAAAAAATCGGACGATAGATTCATTATGAGTGCTCTCGAAAAACCCGATTCATAAATTTTCAGCCTATTTTAAAATTATTTTTCGTCGTAAATATCGTCCGCAAAAAAATTATATTGGAAAACGGAGGTAAAAGGAATTAAAGGTTTTTTAAAATAATATGGAAAATATATCTATATATCCAAAGCTTTTCAATTGTCTGGTGGCAGGTTACCATTAGTCCATGAGCATCCTTCTTTTGTGGCTATATATAGCGAACCAACAAGAGAACAGGAAATACAAACAATGGTATATTAAAAGCAGTGCTAACTCGTCGCCTGTTTTATAAAAAGGCATGAAAAGCATGCTTACTGATGTTATAATTGTTGATGGTACTTACCGTTGTATAGCCGATTTTGAACGGCTCAACCTCCGACCACCTAGCCTGTACCGCCTGCGATCTCCAGTCTTACATCTCGTATCACTACTCATTGTTCAATCAATCAATCAATCAATCAATCAACCAATCAATCAATCAATGAAATAAACAATACAAGTTTAAACCCGAATAGTCAAAATACTCGAAAGTACGAAAAAACTTCGATTTTATAAAAAAAAACCGAGGTAAAGCACGTGTTTGCACAATAGAGCGCGAACAACTAACAAAGATGTGCAACTTGTAAATTACATTATGCGCCAAAAGCGATTTCTATTGGTTGAATTAGGATCATAGATGATAGCGAATAATAGAAGAATCTTTCCGCCTCGACTTCGACTTTCTATAGGCAATACACAATCTATTGCTATCTAATAGTTATTGCAAGATAAGCCGCCCTGCGCCACGGATAAAGATGGGAATATAAGGGTTATTGAGATCGCTGGTTACGAATTCGCTATCAAAATTTTAGAATTCAAAATGGCGGAACCTATAAGACCGACAAAATTTTAAAGAATTGTGATTTCTTCCAAAATTTTGTATGTAGCGGTTTTTCGAGTTGCTGATTATGAATCCTCCATCCAAATTCTAAAATTCCAACCGGCACATCCAATATGGCAGATCAAAATTTAAACAGATAGTCATTTTTACTCAAATTTGGTTTATAAGAGTTTTCGAAATCGCTGATTACGAATCCGCTATGAAAATTCAAAATGGCGGAACCCATTATGAATCCGCTATCCAAATTTTGTAATTGAAAGTGGCGGAACCCATATGGCAGGTCAAAATTTAGAAAAATTGCGATTTCTTCTAATTTTGGTACATGGAGGTTCTTGGAGTTGCTGATTATGAATCCGCTATCCAAATTTTGAAATTAAAAATGGCGGAACCCATATGGTAGGTCAAAATTTATAAAATAGTCATTTTTACTCAAATTTGGTTTATAAGGGTTTTTGCGGTCGCTGATTACGAATCCGCTATCAAAATCCAAAATGACGGAACCGATATGGCCGACAAAAGAAATTGTGATTTCTTCTAAAATTTGGTATATGGAGGTTCTTGGAGTTGTTGATTATGAATCCGCTATCCAAATTTTGAAATTCAAAATGGCGGATCTCATATGGCCGACAAAATTAAAAAAAATAGTGATTTCTTCCCAAAGTTTGTATTTAGCGGTTTTTTGAGTTGCTGATTATGAATCCACCATCGAAATTCTAAAATTCAAAATGGCGTATCGTATATGGCCGATCAAAATTGTGAAAAATAGTCATTTTTACTCAACTTTAGTTTATAAGGGTTTTGAGGTCGTTAATTACGAATCCGCTATCCAAATTTTCCAATTCAATATGGCGGATCTCATATGGCCGACAAAATTTTAAAAAATTGTAATATCTTCCAAAAGGTTCTACGTAGGGGTTTTTCGAGTTGCTGATTATGAATCCGCCATACAAATTCTAAAATTCAAAATGGCGGAACTCATATGGCAGATCAAAATTAAAAAAAAAATAGTAATTTTTACTCAAATTTAGTTTATAAGGGTATTTGAGGTCGCTGATTAAGAATCCGCTATCAAAATTTCAAAATATAAAATGGTGGCTCCAATATGACTGACAAAATTAAAAAAAATTTTTATTTTATCTGAAATTTCGTATATGGGGTATTCCGAAAGGTAGTATCAGTAAGAAAGTAACAGATAGAATAGCTAATTCTAACGCAAGAAATCCTGTACCATTTTTCTCACCGAATCATACAATTTGAATAATGCTCAATTAAAAATTACCAAAATAAATAAAGTCAATCAGAAAGCATGATTTTTGAGGTCACTAATTACGAATCCGCCATCCAAATTCTAAACGGTGAATCCAGTATGAGCGATAAAAATTTTGAAAAATAATTATTTTTACTAAAATTTTGTTTAAAGGTGTTTTTGGAACCGCTATTTTGAATTTTGAAATTGAAATTAGGTTCATAATCGGCGACCTCGTAAAACAATAAATTCAAATTTTCATTATGATACATTATTATTTAACACTTGTTGTAATACGAAAAAAG
The DNA here is from genome assembly GCA_900474385.1 of Ormyrus pomaceus. Classification (NCBI taxonomy): domain Eukaryota; kingdom Metazoa; phylum Arthropoda; class Insecta; order Hymenoptera; family Ormyridae; genus Ormyrus; species Ormyrus pomaceus. Next base: position 8,121 of record UCOM01003187.1, on the reverse strand, counting down.
CAAGAAACATAAAGCCGCAACGAAATCGATAAAAAAACTGTTCATAAACGTTTGAAAATCGATGATATGTAGGTGGGATACTGGTGTACCGCTGCACAAAGGATTAACGGAAATTATAATATAATTATCACAAATTCGATATGTAAAAATTCAAATAAAAAATCACGGACCCAAGGTAGTAAATGATTTTTTAAAGTGTTGCGAAATTAGCGAAAAAATACACACCGTTAAAAATTTATAAAGTTTTTTTACAAATACATATCCTAAAGAATGATTATTAAATTTCAAAATTAGTGTGAAAATTAATATAAATGCATAGTATTAAATTTTAAACTTGTATTACAATTTAATAAACCTTCTTAAATTTAAGATACGTATTCATACGAAAACTTCATTAAAACAGTATAATTACAAATTCAAAATCTAAAAAATTTCATTTAAAATGGTAGATCGAAGATATGGCATATGATTTTTTTTACTAATAACTTTTAACAATTTTGCATCAAAATTGTTAAAACTATAAACCAATAATAGATTTTATAATATAATTACGAAAAATCAATTATCAAGTTTAACAATTTTTTTAACAATGTTTTCTTTAGCAAAATGTGTTTATATCCAATTAGGTATATCAATTACACTCGCTTTCCTCGATCTATATTAGACTTGTCTGACGTTTTTCAAAAAATTCTAATTTGCCTAGAGTATTTGGTGAAAAAATCATGTCTATTTTGTATAGGCTCAAGATATAATACGTCTATCCTATAACGTTTCTGAGGAACGGATACCAAAATTCTAGTCCTATAGAAAAGAAGCAACTAAATATGAAAAAATCTAATCTTGGGAGCAATTTTGGAATTACAAAAAATTTTAGTGTAAATTTTTACGTTTGAATTTTTGATAGGCTCTGTAAAATCGTCGATCGAAGAGAAAATAAATATGCGGGTCTTAGCGAGGGATGGAACGGTAGATGGTGAGCTTCGCATCTTTCTCTTTCTCATTCGAGTCACTATCTCTCTCGTTCCACGCCGTGCGGCTCCAGCTCTCTTGCTACAGCTGTCCGAGTAATTCGAATGCGCGCCGGTCTGCTTTTATCAAAAATTATAAATTTCAGAAGTTAAGAAATTTGTTTGCTAAACAAAATTTACACTGGTTATTAGAAATAGTTGTTTTTTTTTAAATTATTGATTATTTAGAAAATAAATGCTATTTATATATTAAAAGTTCACAAAGAATAAAAGCTTTTTAATAATCAGTGAAATTTTCTTTAGTAAACAAAAATTCCATTAAGTCCGTCAGATGAAATATTGAAAAATAACAGACACGTATTTTTTTTTTCACTGTAATGTTTATTACCAAAGATATAGCAAATTAAAATCACGACAACTGTGACGTCACCACGGAGTAGTATATCTATATTGTATACAATCGTGACGTCACACAAATTTTCGAAATGCGACATGTTTCCTAATAATCATTATATTGAAAAAAGAAAAAATACGTGTATATTATTTTTCATTAATCTATCATCCGGATATAATGGAATCCAAAAAAATGTTTCACGCAAAATCTCAATTTATTGAAAGTCCTGTGCGCATCCAAATTACCCGAACAGCTGTAGTAAGAGGAGAGCTGAAGTCACAAGACACAGAGCGAGAGAGAGAAAGACGCGAAGCTCGCCGACCGCTTTCGATCTCGAATTGTAGTAAGAGAGCTAGAGTCACAAGCCGCGGAGCGAGATAGCGACCCGAGCGAGAGAGAGAAAGACGCGAAGCTCGCCGATCGCTCCCGAATCTAGTCACCGGGACGTAGCTATAGCGAGCCGCCGCTGCAATATGCATCCCTCGCTAAGACGATCTTCGATAGACGATTTTACATCTATCGAAGATTCAATATAAAAATCCGCATTGACTTTTCCTATAGTCCCAAGATTGGCCAAATACAATTTTTTTAACTTTAACTTATTATTTTTCTTATTTATTTTATTAAACTGTACTGTTTATAATGTTATAATTTAATTTTAAATTTATAAAATGAGTTTTGCACAAAATAAAATAATACATTTTTTCAGATAAGATAATTATAATAGTTTCATGAAGTAATAAATAATTTATCTTTCTTATATTAAATTAAAAATTATTTATTTAGTAGAAAGAATTAACTAATTCAATATAGAATATTCGTAAAAGGGGCACCCTACGAAATATACGCGCAGAATTATGCACGATACTGAATTTTGACTGTCGCGCCGCCGGTGGAAAAGGCAGTCATTATATTTTTCTCTGCTTTATCGGCAATAGTCGTACTATATATGATTAGCTTGTATCTTTCATGTTTCCTCCAAATCATTTAAAAACTAATGAAGCTAAAATTCTGAAATAAATTTTAGCATATTGCTGATATAATTTTACAGATGGGAAAGCTTCGTTTCGGCGTGTACGGTCTTCCAATAATTTATAATTAACGTTTCGAGGAATGAAACTCACAAGGAAGATTTAAATGATGGCTGAACGTACGGAGCAGACGAATTTTCAGTTTAAACATTTATTTTTTTTAAGGTAATTTAGAGAGAGAAATTGATTAAAAACAAAGCTTTCCCATCTGTAGAATGATTCAAAGTTGATTTTAAAATCATTTTTATGGAAATACATCGTGAAATGACTTTTTAATCTGGAGGAAATAAAATCCTTCCGGTTTGGTAGTTCATTTCGGCGCTACGGTCGCCTGGCAGAGCACTCTTAAATTTTCCGCCGTTTCTTTTCTACTACTAAAATTAAAAGATTCTAAAAATACGTAGTTTTCATCGCGTAATCGAATCATTGATACAACATTCTTAGTATTAGCTGAGGAGTTTTTCCATTCATCCATTAGTAATACTCCATCAACTGGATGTGGTTTTTTTACTGAATTTATAAGAATGTTATATCTTGCGTCTAAAATAGATGTAGCTAATGTCTTTCTGGTAGGAATCTTGTAAGTTGGATTAAGCGCTCGAACAAAATTTTTAAAATAATCCGATTCTGCGATCACAAATGGAATATTACAACCGAAAAAAAATCTGCTAAAAGCATGTCCACTTCTCTTGAATCAATCGGGGGATGCTGATTCCTACAGAAATTGATGAATAATTCGTTATTCTGAAAATACAAAAAATGAGCTTTCAAAAGGTACTCAATTTAAGTGATTATTTGTTATTTAAATGATTTTTAATTTCTCATCGTTCTTCCATTTCAAAAGCTTATCGAATATATATAGAAAAATTGTAATTTCGATTCTGATGACAGCTACGATGTAGATAAAAAAATAATAAAATTCACTGCTGTCCAAAAGTGTTAAATAGTTTTTCAGAGCACTATTAATTACAACAAAACAAATGGATTTATGTAAAATAATAATAATAGAAATACTTGTTCAATAGTCAAAAACTTTCAATTACATCAACTTACGTTAATTAGCACTAGTCGAATAGAACAAGTTATACAAATACGAGTTATACATATTCAAATGCTCTTTTAAACTCTTAGATTCTCGGTAATGTAAATATTGACATAAAATGGAAAGCTCTCCAAATACGACTACAATGTTTCGCATTATCCAATACGAAACATTGTAGTCATATTGGATAATTTCATCAGAATTTTTATATAAGTACGTCTTTAACATTTATATTCATTTTTTAGATTTTCAGTTTTATATTACCGATTGATCGAATTTTTTTTACGCTAAATAGGCTTCGCGAGTATTTTTTTCTTTCTGAGCTACGAACATGCTTTTTTTATATATATTAAGTTTTAATTAGTTTAAATTTATTTATTTATTTATCCAGAATACACAAAAAGACGCTACATATAGTTACATCTATTTTATGTACTCAAATTCAAAAAATCAATCTTAAAAATTCAAATTTTGGCGCCTACTTTATGCAGACCAATCAACAAGGTAGTCAACAACCAATCAGAATAGCCTTATTGTGACGACATTTTCTACAGTATATTATACATATTCTACATAAATGCCATTTTTGACACGTGCCAATTCCTTCCTCGTGTCGTTTACCCACCACTGGCCTTTAGCAAATGAAACAATTCTACTAGTTCCTTTTGAAATTTGTAACAAATTGATATAATTCAAATTTAGACATAATAAATATACAATTTTATCATAAAATAAATGAAGTACGCTCATTTATATACTATTTTCTTATGAAAATAATTTTTGCAACATAAAAAATAACTTCAAGCTCATAAGAAAGATAGCATTTTCCTAAAAGTTAAAAGTTTTTGCTGGATTTTCTCATATGTATATATATATATATATATATATATATATATTCAGTATAGTGTACTGTGGTAACCGATGGGTTATTGCCTTATTGCCCTTAAGACTTATCTCTCACATTCGTGAATGTATGGTGACCAGGTTACCATAATTTCTTCTATGCTTTTTTTATCTTACTGTAAGACTGTAAGTCTCTATATATAACTCTGTCTCTCTTGCCGGTTACCATATTACCATAATGACATAAACTCATAACATATGCGATTATGTATATGTGAAGAGAGAGAGAGAGAGAGAGAGAAAGAGAGAGAGAAAGAGAAGCAAAAGAGAAAGACAGAGATGGACAGATAACTGCGACATTGCGTCTGCGCAAGATATTTACGCGAAGTGTTAACTACTACCTACCAATAAAAACAATAACAAGTTTACGTTTTTGTTATAGTTTTTTTAAATTGTTGAATAGTTCATAAAACTAAAGAACCCAAAGCAATACGAATTAATTTGTGGTATGTTCTTTCTCGTTTTTTTATTCCATTTGGCAATTATTTTAACACTACGAATTTTATTACTTACTTATAATTTCTAAATCTTTGTTTCAGTTATACAAGGTAATTGAGTGGATTCGCTAGAAAATTGACAAAGTCAGGGTTGAAAGATTTAGTCACGTGTTATTTGAGGATCAATCGAGAGAGATAGACGGATAGAAATTGAGAAGACAGAGATTGAGAAAGAGAGAGAGAGAGAAAACAAGTTTGTGAGCGACTTGTTTACAAGGGAAGAAAACAGCTGTTCTTATAAGTAACAGAAATTACATAGGCATAATTAATTGAATTAGTAATAATTTACGTAAACAATGCCATTTTTTTACTTTAACATGTGTAAATAACATTAAAAAACGAAAGATAAGACACTCAAATAAACGCAATACATTTTTTGATAAAAGCCATGGGAGATTCGATCTATTCTGAATTCTTACTCGAGGTGGGTAATACTGGTGTTGTAAAACAAGAATCTCTAAATTGCACAATTATACCGCAGGAAATGGGACCATCTTCTGCTTCAGTACCAATTCCAGGTAGCAATAGATCTGCACGAACTGTTTATAATGAATTTTCGCCCTCGCCTTTGACTAATCCAGCCATATGGGGTAACAATCATGTTGGAGATTTTTCGCTCGAATCACCTCTAAAACTTGAACAAGATCAACTAGATCCTTTTTTAGCCTTTAAAATGGATGATGATGAAATTTTCCAAGTTGATAAAGCTGATCTTATTCAAGGGCCTACCCTTGCAGAACTTAATGCTAATGAAGATACATTATTGGATCTTAATTTTGATGATTTATTATTACCTGATGAAAATATGCAATCAATGCGTAATCCTGCAACAACTGATCTTCCAATACATAGCTCATTTTTGAATGCAAGTGCAAATGCTTTCACATCTAGTAGTTTTCCTCAACCCGTGCTGGGCTATCGCAATTGCCCTCAATATGTTAATGCATCTTCTTTCAATTTTAATGGACCAATAGCATTTGTTGATACAACTGAAACCGCTAGTCCTCCAACATATCCTAGTCCAGGGACTAGTAATATTGCAGGTAATTTTTTCATTTTCTTATAAATTTTATTAACTTAATATAGAATTTACATTTTAAACAAACTGTTAAATCATAATAAGTTCCTTTATTTGTAAATAAATTATTATTAGTCATAATTAAAATTTTAGATTTATGTCTTTAAGCAAAGAAAAATGGTAGTGTCTGATTTTAGACAAAAATAATTATGTCTTTTTTTAAATATTTATGTACTTTTAATCTTATTGTCTCTGCATTAAACTTCTTTAATATAAAAACATAGTTGAAGTATTTTATTGCTCTTTAAATTTTTTCGGTGTTGTCAAATAGAATCATGGCACAGTTGCACAAAATAAGTTAAAAAAAAGGATTCTGTTAAATTACAAATTAGAAAAAAATGTGTATTTTTTAATATCTTTTCGAAACAAATTATTTTTCCAAGTTAATATGTTTTCAAAATTTTCTATTTTTTTTAATTATAATTTATGTATGCTTTTAATCAATCAATTAATGTGGAATATTTATTCTTTTAGATAAATTAAAAAAAATTGTATATTAAAATTTTATTAAGTTGTTACATACTGTAATTAGTTTCTTTTTTTATTATCAATACCAGCTGGTAAAATATATAAAATATATATCCAATATAACTGTATTTCTACAAAGATATACTTATAACAATGTATAAGAAGTTTGGTTATTTACAGATTAAGATTCTATTATAAAAACTTAAAACTAAAACTTAAAATTAGAGATTATATTTTATGAGTGAATGGATAAGTATAAGTGTGAGTGTACTTATAAAATAGTTTTTTATAAGCTATATTCAAAAATAAACTTTTGATTATTAACTTTATAACATTGCAGGCTATTTGAATAATTTTTATATGAATAAATTCTTAAAGTAAATTTATCTAAATTAGAGAGAAATTGGTTCAACCCGCTCAATTCCTCTCCAACAAAGAAGAATTGAATAATTGTATGCTAAAGTCTCCTTTCAAATTATTACTCATTTTTTTTAAGATGTTGAGTAATTATCTGTTATAGATTTTAATACACATTATTTGATTGTCCTTCAAGCAGTTTTTAAATTTTATTGCAGTGATGTAATATAGATTCGAAAGCAAATATTTGTTATAAATTAAGATGATGATTTAAGGAATTTGATGTATTTGCTTCTCCTGTTTATTATTTTCAAAATTCTATTTTGCAAATTTTGTATCATATATTACGTTTATTTTTATGTTTGTCTCCAATTATCATAAGTAATAAGGCTGTGAAAGAATGCCTAGCTAAAAAATGTCATATGAGATGTCAGTTGATGTCATATGACATACCATATGACATTTTTTACATTAATTAACCTCTTCTGACCGGAACCATGAATGCACAAATAAAAAATTTGTGCATTCATGGATCTATTATTCTTTTGCCCTAAAAACTTAAAGTATACAGACATATATTCCTTAGTGTATATATTTTCTTATATAAATGCGTGTCCACATATGTGGACACTATAGTACTATTTGGAATAAAAAATTGCGTGGGAGCCGTTTATATATTCAAAAAATAACCCACTATCAAGTCCAACCCCTTTCATCCCACGAGTTAACCGAGTTACTAAAGAAATAATCCACAATAAATATTTTTTATACGCTGGTAGAAAGCGTAAGATGTTTTAAGCTAGAAATAAACTATAAATTGAAATACTGGTTTACTTCTATATAGCATCATGGATGAGAAATGTAGCCGAAACGGCAGAATGTACGTTTCATGGTGGCGGTAGTGGGGCGATAGATTCGGCAACGTTGTCGAAGCTCTAGAGCCTTGATTCTAATGGCAACAGCATTTAAATTTGTAAACTTAAGTCTACAATATTTCTAAAATTACACTAAAACTTCTCAAACCTTTGAAAAAACATATTTCTAAAAAATCTCCGTAAAAAAATTAACTTTTAACCAAAGCAACGGTTAGCCGAGTTTGATGTATTCTGCATTACCAATGATATCAATCACATAGTAAAAATATATAGTTTGAATATATAAATATTTCAATAACAGCAACTGCAAAATATATCCAAAATATGTTAGTAGATAAATAATCTTAGAACGAAATCACAGGTTAAGGGTCCGGTAGACCGAAATCGATGTCTAGTTGATCAGCTGATAGCGATAATTTCTTTATCATTTTATTTCTCACTAATTAGGTCATTTATCGAAAATCGGAAAAAAATGATGTGCGCGGAATTCAATTCTATTTACGCCTAA
>UCOM01003186.1:0-19692 GCA_900474385.1 Ormyrus pomaceus | reverse complement strand
TAATTATTTCTTTAGTAATTACACTTGAAAATCGGAGGAAAACGACTTTAAACACTTGGAGGGGGGTTGATGGTAGTTTTGGTTTATTTTTTCAAAACACCGCTGTGTGAAAAGCTTAAAAAGTCCCAGAAAACACCTTTAAAGATACATACATATATATATTATCAATACAGGACAGGGTGACCATTTTGCCCGGACCGTTTTGCCCGGAATGGATAAAATGACTTTTTTTCATTTTGCCCAGGTCTCCCCTAGATGCCTTTAAAATATACATTTATAAAACAAATTTTCAACAGACACCAATTTCATTCGTCAATCTTAAAATTAACTTAAATCCTTCCACCGCTTAACTACTCTTGACAGTCGACGCCGCTGCGGGGGACTGATTAGCCTTGCACGATCTTCTTTTCACGACCTTTCCACGGACAACGTCTATGCAAGTAAGCTCGCAGCCCTGATGCATTCGGCGCACGTGCTGATAAACGCTGGTAGTCTGCTTAGTGCGATAATTACAATAGCCGCAGCCGAACCTGGGCTGCTGACCGCATTCGTAGCGCGAGTGACGATACAGACTGGTGTAAACGCTAAAGGTCTTGCCGCAATTCGAGCAGCCGAACTTCTTCTCTTTTTCCTGCCAGAGGCCGATCTGTGGCTGATCTGATGGTTTTTGATGCTCGTGGTTAAGAGAGGTACTAGAGTTGCTTGAGTTGTTGTCGCCTAGAGGATCCTGTAGCATCCAGTCTAAAAAAAAGAAGAAAGTTTATAGTTAGAGGGAGATTAAAGCAAGGTTAGACGTGAAAATTAAGAAGAGAATTACATAAAGAAAATATTTTATGTTTGTTTCATTTGATGTAGAATCTTGCATACATTTTGATAAAAAAATAATTTGTATATTGGATTATTTACAGGCATCAATTGTAGAATTTTTCATTTTTTCCCACAGTTTAGTTCATCGCTTAAAGAGAAAAAAACATGTGTGCTATTAAAATATTTTACTATGTTGACTTGATTTTACTACTCTGCTGCTAATTTACAATCTGTATCCTATAGTATCCAAAAAACTTTTTCAATTATTTGTTGCAACTACTTATGATTATGCAATTATGCATTAGTTACAGGTAGACTTGACATAGGTGTCTGCCTTTCGGAGCACAACCATCTCCTACGTCGAATCATGCCCTATACCCATTTGTACTTTCTCTTGCACTACAAACACTCCCAAGTTTTTGCATTTCCACTTGATTTTAGGTTGATCTTTCTCGAACATCTTCTCGGCAGTCGCAGCTTTATATGGATATTATTAGTTTGGCCAGGTATTGACATCTAAAGTTGAATTGAGACTTAAGAAAGACTAAAAAAGGTGTAAGAACTAGATGTATTTTTGGAACAGAAACAGATTTACATACGTAAAACTTTGAGTAGAACCATACGTTTTTGTACAGCCACTACGACAATGCAACATTTTCATATTTTATATTTGATAAGTGTCATTAATATAATGCCATTTAATATGGTAAAAAAATGTTATTTATTATAACTTTAAATACAGAAGCGCTTCAAATCTTCACGCAAATTTCGAAAACGAGGTGAAGTCTTAAAATAGATCTTAAAATGACGTGTTATTATAACTATTTTTATATACGAAATAAATTTATTAAATACATTAATATAATATAGAAGTAGAGTTAGTAATAATATACAAATTCTAAATATACAAGTTCTCATTGATTGCTTGCACTTACTCAAGTATTACTCATACCTTTACAGAAAACTATATTTTAAATTAAAATCCTCTTTCTTAAACATCTCAAGCATACTCAAGCATACTCAAGCAGGCCTCAAAAATCTGACAGTCGACTACTATCATTAAGTGCAGTATCTACGAAACTAGCTGAAACGCCATCTTAATTCATCGAAGACGCATTGTCCAAGTAACGTAACGGTTGATTCGCGTGCTGTTTGCGAACGTGTTCAGAGATGACCCAGGGCCTCTTGCACTTGTAGTTGCAGTAGGGGCACTCGAACCTGGGCTCTTGCATGCACTCGTACTTGACGTGCTGCATGAGGCCCGGCTTCGTGCCGAATCTGCGGGAGCAAATGTTGCAGACGAATTTTTTCTCCAAACGCTGCTTTTCCAGGTCGATCAGTTTCGCGTACGACGGTCTGACTAGCCTTGGTTTTGGTAACAGTTCGAGTTCTGGTTGCAGGTACATCTTTTGCTTACTATCCTCGTTATCTGGGAGGCTGACTTTGATGCGCGATGATTTTCGAGGTGTTATTTCGCATTCGCTCCAGCGCAGGATGCTTTGTTTCTGATAGGACTCGTCGTTACACTCCATTTTTATGGTGACGGATGCAAAATCTTGAACAGAAATGATAAAAGCACGGTTAATTTAGAGTTAAAAGTTATGCTTTTGGAATTAAATTAAGCAATGTACATGATACGTGATAATAAAAAATGAGTGACATCCAAGATAATTATTTATTAAAGCCTGAGCTATTTTACGTGAAGATTTGACAGATTTATCACAATCTCTACCGAATAATATACTCGAATACGTTTCTCGTGACTATATTGGCGTAACTACAAAATATTAAGTGACATGACTAAAACTTTAATAAATTCAAAGTACTGGTGGATATGATGTAGGAAGGTATTTTAATTTACAGGCTTTATTTCACTAAAATTTTCAAGTGTGCATTAAATAGTTTAATTTTATTTTTCAATACAACGAATAACATTTGTTATTATTACTATTTGAAATGCAACTATATTTTAAATGCTGAAGGCATTTGCTTAAACCTCAAATCCAAGAAACAATTTCGAAAATAATAATATCCTCATCATACTAAATTAGCTTCTACCTACGCTAGTACATATTGCAAGTTTTATCCAATTTTTTGTATTATTTTGCAAAATCCGCGCAATAAAGGCATTTAACCAACGTGGTTCGGTTGCATTCACATTTGGCATGCAACCACTTGTCTTTGGGCATGAGTTTCTTCGTGCAATTATGACAAGCCAAAGATGATGTGTCATCGTTTAGAAGCTGTAGAATTTAACACAGCTGGTCGAAAAAAATTCTGGAACGTCAAAAGCGTTAAAATTGTCTACTAATGACTAAATATTTAATGCTGTTTTTTTATACGATTTTTCGAAACCTATATGCAAATAATAAATTATAAGTTATATACTAAGAATGAACAACGCTAAAAAAAATGTATTTTTTTATTTTTTATTTTTTGGAAGGGGACTAATAAAACACTTTTTTTAATTTAAAAAATGAACTTGCGCATAAAGCAGTTTATTTTATCAACTATACATAACTCTAAACAGAACATAATCGTGAAGTAACGCTTTGCAAAATCCATGATTCGAAGATTAAGGTTGCAAAATAGTTTATGATTAAAATTGATATATATTTATGTATTATATAGCGAGAATAAAGGAAGCGAAGTATAAAGGAAGAAAAAATTCATTGGAAGCAGTGAGTGCTGGAAGTATATTTCATATGCGAATGAATTTTCTTAAGAATAATATAATCATTCAGTTATATTTTTAAATTCATCAAGCAAATTCTCTCTTTGCAACATTCTCTTACAATAATTGCTAAAAAAATGACTTATCAATCTGTCTAAAAAAATTGAAAAAAATAAACTAAAAGACTACATGACCTTTAAAGATGTCTTATCTAACTTTAATTAACTATAATAATAGTTTGATTAACAATTCGGGTAGTTAAAAGCTTCGCGCTCGAATCCATCGAGCTAATTATATTGATTGCCATTAAACGGCTTTTGAGTCATCACATCCATGCAAAAAATCCGACAGGTCGGATGCTGCACCCTGATGTGCTTGTAAACGCTGGCGTTTCTCGAGCTGCTGTACTTGCAATAAGGGCACTTGAATCTCTTGCCCTGTCCGCACTCATATTTGACGTGTCTTCTCAGGTCTCTCTTGTAGGCGTACTCCTTGGAACATTTGGTGCAGAGCAATCGGATATGGCTCTTTTTAAGCAAAGACGGTTCTTTGGCCAGAACGAGCTTCTTTCGTCCCAATTGGGGGGACATGACCAAGTCCCACTTTTGCATATAGCGAAGGGAACTCTGTAATTCGGACGACGTGAAACCGTGGAAGTCACTGTTATTGTCGCTTGTGGATACAACTAGAAAATAAAAAGCGAGAGGATTGATTTAGTAAATGCTTCCGGACTCTGGAGTATTTAGGATGATTTATAAAACTAGTCTTTAGGCCAGGGCTCAATCATTATTACTAGGACGGAAGAAATAGTGTGATGAAATTGAATAGCATGAAAAATTAAATTATGTACAATTTCGAATTTTTGGGGTGTTTAGATTTTTGATTTAGCGGTCGAACATTTTTAATTCGTTTATTTATTTATCGTGAAAGGGTTGATTACTTCACAAAGCAAACATGCAAATTGTATTATAGTGGCTTGCAGCCCCCATTTTCAAACAAAATTTATCAGAACTACAACCTAAAATTTGTAAGGTTTGTTCTTCAGTAAATTTATATCAGTAACCCAAAATGAAATTTTATACCGACTTATAGTTTTAAAATGTATTAAATCATATTATAGTTTGTAAAAATACCTATTTTTTTATAAATTAATTATATCAACTTTTTACTGGCATGATAATAAAAATAATATAAAATAAAACAAAATCCAGTTGTAAATGATAGTTGAAAAGTACAAACAAAAACACATACTGTCGGTTTCGTCAGTTATCATTGGGTCAACTACTAAATGTCGAACGTCGTTGTCAGTCATCGCTTCAGTGCTTACCGGCACACCCAGAACGTTGTAAGGATCGTACTCAATATCTATGTCATTAAAATCTGAAAAAGTCCATTATCTCATGTATTTAAAGTTAATTAAAACCGCGTTCGTATTTTTTTTATAAATTGATTACATCAACTTTTTACGGACACATTAGACAGTACAAAATCTCATAAAAAAGGAACGTGCAATTTGCCAATTGAAACTGTTTTCTAAGTGTGCATTTCACAGTTCATTTGTAACGTATCAATAAATTTCAATGTTATGTAGGATAGAAATATTTTTTATTAAAAAAATAACATAGAAAACATTTAGCGCGCTTGGATGGCGCTAGTAAAACAAAATCTGTATTTTAAACAATTTATTATTACAAAAATCATCTTTTATTTTCAGCATTCCTGATACTTAAACAAAAAAAAAGGTTGTTTTTCGTTAGCCACCCTGGTGGAAAATTAACCAGTCTAGCAGATATTTAACAATTCATTACAAATAGATATAAAAAATAAAATTTCTTAAGTAACTTTAAGTCTTTTAAATCACAGCCTTCTTGAATCAATTCTTTGAAATTCCTTAAAATCTTTGAACATTTTGGATATGTTTCTTCTAACATGAGCAACCCAGAAATGCGGGAATTATAATAGAAACTATTGCATTATAAGCACTTGTATTTTGGTAACTGATATTCATATTTAAAAGCATGTAACTCTCTGGATTTCTTATACAATCAGTAAATACGTTGCACTCCAGATAAGACTTAATATTTGTACCGGTTGTTTGACAGTTTGAAGGCGGTTCCATCAATTCGGGCACCAAAATCAAGTCTGATTTTTGTTTTCTTTTCCTTCTTTTTTATTCCCGTGTTTTTCTGTAAAAAGGTAAAATCGTGAGTAAAAGAAATCATTGAATATAAAAAGCGCATAATAATCCAAAACTTTGAAAATGAATGCCTAGCAAATTGAAACATCGGAAAAAATATTCAAAAAAATATTGTCAGTATCACGAATTAAAAAAAGGAAATATTTGAATACAAGAAATAATAAGTAATAAAGGAAATGAAGTCTCAGAAATGAACAAATGAAGATTATATTACTCGTTGAATGGGAATAGGAAAAGAAATTGAAAACATCACTCGTGAGAGATTAAAAAACAATTTTATTCGTTATTACAGTAAAAATAATATTTTAATAATAAATCTATTCTTTATGAAATAATCGCATTAAAATATTTACATTTCCATCAACACAATATTAGAACACCTAGAAAGCCTAATATTGCAAATAATCTTTGAAAGATCCAAAGTAACTTAAATTTAAACTCATAAATAAATTTCACAATGTTTAATTACATGTTACTGCAGTGTAATATAAGTCATGATAAACAATTTGCTCCGTAATGTTTTACATACATTTAAATCACCATTATCAGTCGAAATCATTAATCTAGTAGGATTGTTATAAAGCGATTAACTACTTAGCGAACAATATGGATGAAAGCTAATTTAATGTAATCAATTATGATAATTGAGTAGGAATTGGATGGAAAATCGAGGTATTTACTGGCTATATATGTATAAGTATCTGTTATATCTAATATTTTTTTAAGTTTTATCACTTTAAAGTCATTAAATAACAATGACATATCACCCATCTTTGAAAGCTTTTTTCATTACCGCTTTTTAAATTAAAAAGCAATAACGAATCAAATTTAATACAGAATGAATACTCAACATTCTAGAATTTGTTTAAGTAATTTATCGAGAGAATATCTCCCACATAAAATTCACTTTTACCATATTTAGTTACCCACTTTTTATAAAGATTCAAAATTTTTACACCTTATATTCTAAATTGCCACGACCCAGAATTCTGATGAACATTCATCAGAGGGCATTGACCCCACCGAAACTTTAGGAACCTGCATAAGAATTTAAAGCATTACGACTAATTAAACGATAACAACCTTCGAAAATAAAAATTCGAAACCACCTCGATTTTCCCCCGAACACTTTCATGTCTTCACCCTGTCCCAGATCTACTTGATTACAATCGTTTATTCCTCAGTCTTGTCATGAGAATTTCTTCCTTAAAATAGTGGTTGTCAGGTTTCTTGACAGATTGAAAGCTCTTCTTTGGCTTCTCGAGATTTTCGGCGAATTTGCGTGGTCTTCCTCTTTTCCTTTTGACAATTCTATTATTTTCCATCATTCGTTCCGCCATAGGATAAATCTCCAGAACCTGACGAATCTTACGCGGTCGACCGCGTTTCTTCTTCAGGTAGTCGCTGACGTTCAGTACTTTCTGAGGCGTCAATAGGTCGTTGTTGAACAGCTCCTGAAATACGATTCCATCGTCTTCTTTCTCGTCTGGTTCCTTTTCGTTCAACACAGTTGCCACGGCATTGCCAGGTCGGGGAAGTTCATCCTTCGCTTCGTCGAGGTTGTGGGACTTCAAGGGATTTGGCAACTTCCTGAACCGTCTTCTCACCAACGCCAGAGGATTTTCCAGGATATTATGCCCGCGGCTCAACTGCTCCATCTCTTGCAGTGAAATGCTCGTAACGTCAAGGACTTTAATAGATAACAAGTGAGGATCCTTTTGTTCAAGCTTCAGCTTTTGTAATTCGGAATCGGAATCGTTTTCGTAATCGTGAGAACCGTTAGGCTCTTCTTTCACGCTAATGGTACTTCTCAAGTCCAAAACTGAAACAAATAAGACAACAGACGGTTAGCAAGGGGTTGGAACTTTTTCAAGTTTTCCATTAAACACTTAATCGTAAACGTTGCACGTTTGGAAGAAACGAAAGAAAGATGTTGTTATAACGAAAGAAAGTATAGTTTGTTGTTATAAGCATTGAGAATCTAAATGTATATTAAACTCTTTAAAATTTAATTGTTTTTTTAAATAAAAATGTACATAAAAATGTTTACATCTCATTCGTACATTCATTTCAGACTACAGACGTTGACGAAGGTGTGAAAATATTCTTCATCAAAATTAGTATAACAAAAATATGCAGAGTTTATCGCTAAAACGAACCGCATATTTATTAACATTGTATGTTTTTTAATTTACTGTAGATATAATAATACACTTTACAAAATTAATCGAAATTATTACAAGTAATTTACAAACTGTAGATCCAGATTATTATATTATACACTGAAAAATTACTCAATCATGGTCTCAAACTTTAGCTCAAGCTTTCAAAAGCAGATCACTTAAACGAGTGTGTAAATTGCTTTTTATTATATAAAATATACATAATTTTTTAAACATGCTAACTTTAAGCGGCTATGACATTTTTTTTAATCCTTTAAATAATGGATTATCAGTACATACAAGACTAGTACTGTAATATTTCTTCAACGTCTCCAAAACATTTTATCTTTCGCTTAATCATTAATTATCCTAAAAGATGAGATCAACAATTTTGAAGCTCCCCACGAACAGTTCAATATCGATTAGGACTGGTAATGTAACGAACTTCAGAGCCTTCGTGCCTCGTGCGCACGTGTTTGTAAACATTGTTCATCCACTTGCTGCGATGTTCGCAGTAGGGACACTTAAACCTTGGCTTCTGACCGCACTCGTATTTTATGTGCTGTACCAGACCCTTCTCGTAAGTAAAGCCACTCGAACAATTTGGACACGGAAATTTTTTTGGCTCGGTGGCGATCGCGCGTTTCTTTTTCTGACGTTTTCGAGACAACGGCGTCTGCTGCACACTTCCGGTTTCGTCTTGCTTGTCATTGAAAATAGAGACTGCGACGACGTCGTCGTCTGCCGCGAGACTGGATTCTTGCAAAGCTGCCATGGCAGCGAAACATTCGTCCGTCGACGCGGCTTTTACGTATTGCAAACAGCTTTCCCAATCTGCAAACAAATGGATGATGCTTTTATTAGTATTCCGTTCTGATTAGCCATTTCATGATGATTATTATTGACTCTGAGAGCAAATTTTAGCATGAATTTGCTGCTGCTTCTATGTACGGATGTGTTTCTGGACAGTAAGGCTGTCTTGGTTTGTGTGCAGAACAAAATGATGAAATATGGATTTATGGAGTTAATTTTATATTTATTTTATTATTCTTCAACTTATAGTATATAAAGTAAGAAAAACAAATAAAAATTAGATACATATTATGCAGGTATGAATGTAATACTCATTTACGATCTTCTGGTATTGCCGACTCTTGTGTAAACAAATTGATGCAAAACTAAGGATCAAAGTTTTCATTTTAATAATTGTAAGAAAAGAAAAAATATATTATCTTTGTCCAAAAACGAAAAAAAATTATCAAATTATAGTTTTAAAAAACTTAAAGAAGCACGCAAACAAAGTTAGATTATTATCTATTATTATGCATATTTGGAATTGTCGTAAATTATGAAAATTGTTGATGCGTCCTTAAAATATGGCGATCCAAGTGTGATTTCCACTTTGTTTTGAATGAACAATAATCACAAGATATTTCGTTATCAATTTTACACTCATATTTATAGTGGCGTTGAAGCCTGTATTCCGTTAGGAACATGCTGGGGCACTTTCGGCATTTAAAAGTCTTTTCTTCTTTTTTGTATTTAACCTTGAAATTTGAGCTCTTAAGGGCATCATTCGAGAGATTAAGACAAACCACTGGTTTGCCCGGATGCTGACGTTTTACGTGAGCGTAAACCTCATATGCGAAGAATTTAATGTATTTACAGTAAGGGCACGAAAATTGAAAAATTTTCTTGCAAGTAAATTCGATGTGCTTTCGTAGTAACTTTTTGGTTTTGAAATTTGAATTGCAATTGTCGCATGTAACAGTTTTTTTCCTAATTCGAACTCTTCTTTTTTTGGGTGTACACGCTAGATCAGCATCTTCTTTTTCAGATTCAGATGACACTGATGCTGCTATTGGTTTTTTATCGAAAAAAGACAAAGTTTTTTTCTCCGCGTCGCTGTCCCCGTCACTGGATAAACAGATGACTTCGATATCAGAATTTTCGTCGGTCTTTTCTATTTTCATGAAAGTCTCCTGCTTGATTATTTTTTCTGTTTTACACATGATATCTATTAATTCAGTAACTGAGGAGTCGGACATTTCAAAATCTGAAGTTTCTTTCTTGATTTTAGACAAAATGACATCTGAAACAAATGAATTAAAACGCGAATAATATGACGAATTTTTAGGACAGGCACTGGGACTGCACAATTTTAATACATTTTCTTTTACATTCGATTAGTCCTATATGTAACAAACACAGTTTCTAAATTCTGATTATAAACCTGTAACAAGTTGACATTAAACATTATTATACATACAATGTAGAAGAATTGAGACATCGTTAATAACTTTCACATTAAGACTTGCTAAAAAAAATTTATTTAAGAAATTAGATTGATTACTAATATTCTTAATTAAGTTCATTAATGGATATAGTAAAAATCAAAATAACAAGACAAAATTAGTGAACGATGAATATTTATTTAATTTAAATGAGAAGAAATAAATATGGGTGCTCACAAAGATAGATGATAATGAACAAACAAAAATGAATACTTATAAAAAACTGATGAATTTTTTAACATAACTAACAAAAAAAACTTTTAAACTTCCATAGATAACTCTAACAATCTTTGTTTATCGCTTTAAGGGTATCAATTGTTCTTAATCTCGACAAATAATCTTATGCAAACTAAAATTGTAACATAAACAACAGTTTTATCATAGTTTTTATGATCACTGAAACATAAGAAAATATAATCTACGTAATTTTTTGTAAGTAACATAATTATCGTTAAGGATAATTAAAATTAAAAAGTGAACGCAAAAGAAGTATAAATTTTCGTAATATGATTTAGAAACAGAAGTTTTTAAAAGATTTAACTAAAGAGGCGCGATGCCAATTTATTCGCCTTGTCTATGTACTTATCAATATCACCGCTCTTCAAATCCAGCAACTTTCCATTCTCAACATCTAATCACGCGAGGATCGAGTCCTCTATGAATCGTAGTATTGTGTTTTCGCACTGAGGAAGCATAAGCTGCTTTATAATTGCACCAACCGCAAGCAAAAGACGGTGTCTTTTGACACTCGTAAACAAGATGCTGAATTAAATAACGTTTGGTTTGATATTTACGATCGCAGCCAGGGGTTGGACACTCATACTTTTGACCTGGGGAACTGTGTTGCTGGCGTACAATCCGATGGATTTCGTTAACTTTTTGTTTAAACTCCTGTTCCTTCAGTGCATTATTTTTATTTGATCCATGGCTACTTTGGTCTTCTGTTTGACGAGTACTGATATTTTTCGTTTCAGATGCTGAAAAAAATGAAAGTTCTAGAAAGTTGTTCCTTTTTTATCATAAAAAAAATGCGAGCAAAAATACAAGACAGGCACTGGGACTGCACAATTAAGTTCATTAATGGATATAGTAAAAATCAAAATAACGAGACAAAATTAGTGAATGATGAATATTTATTTAATTTAAATGAGAAGAAATAAATATCGGTGCTCACAAAGATAGATGATAATGAACAAACAAAAATCAATACTTATAAAAAAACTGATGAATTTTTTTACCTAACTAACAAAAAATACTTTTAAACTTCCTCAGATAAGTCTAACAACTAAGAAAATTTTGTAATACAATATGGTAAAAAACAAAAACTAATCCCAACAGTCCAATTCAATCGTCCCTGCGAGTTTTATCAAAAGCGTCGATGCAGTAGGCCTCTTTATCCTTGTGGCGACAACGAATGTGCCGAAGAATTTCGTTCCTGTAATGTTTCGGCCCAAAATCGCAGTAAGGACAGGAGAGTCTCGCGAAATCGCAATAATTAAAGTTCATGTGAGCCCTGAGCTTTTTTTCCTCGCGAAATCGCTTCTTGCACCTGTCGCAGGTGTAAATGATGTCAGGAAATTGTGACAGACGTCTGCTGCGCAACGTATACTCCGAAGGTTTGCTGTTATTCGTATTGACGGAGACGCTGCAGACTCGATTATCTAGCAGACTCTCAGCTAAAGGATCCTGTTGATCCTGCTGTTCTATAATAGTCGGCAAAAGAATATTCGAATAAAAAATCTCCTGCTGATTCGAGGAGAGAATGACTTCTTTATTGTCGGGAAGGTCATCCAAGCTCGAAAGAATGTCGAGTTCTAAATTAACTTCTTCCTTGATATTTGAAAAAGGCGAATCTGTGGAAATAAAATATATAAAGTGTTAGTTTCGTCTGGAAAGCCGATCTGTGAGATGGTGATTTTGGAAAGCAAATTAAGAAAATTGGACAGTGTGTCTTGGTTATTTTAAAAACATTTATATATTTTTTAAAATCTGTGTTTCAACAAGCATATCTGAAAAATATAAGATTCTCCTTATCCTTTACCTATAAATGTTAGCTTCATGCATATACAGTCATGAATTGTATTTTATATATACGTATATATATGTGTGCGTTTATCAGTCACATGGTGATATTACTTATTAGAAATAACTAATATTATGTAAAATTCAAATAATGTAAAAATATGTAAGCACTACTAATTAATGCAGTTCTAATACTTATATTAAAATTAACTATCACACTCGTTTTAAAGATCGCAAAAGCATTTTAGTATGAATCTTTAATCTGGGTCTATTGGATCTTCGAGGTTTTCTTTCTTGAATTTTTTTAATTTGACGCGTGATATCAATGTCGTTTTCCACGTCGATTTCATAATCTACTTCTTCATTTGTGATCTTAATTAATTCTGAAGCTGAAACAAATAAAAGGTATATAGTTAGTATTTGAATCTTTTCATTTACCACCTTCATTTCTAATATTCCTCCGGGTTGGATTAAAAGCGGATCATACAAAAATGAGATGTTATAAACCATATAACCAGACCTTGCAATCTTATTTACAATATCTTCTACATTTCCCAAAAATTTACCTGTATATTAGTTTTAAAAAATAATTGCGTACTAAGTTTTTGTATTATTTTTATTAATTCAACAGCTATAAAGAAGTACAAAATATATTTTAAAGCCGAACTTTAAATGGCCATGTTATTTCATTGAAATAATAAAGAAAACATTGTTAATGTCATGCAATAAAAGATATACAAAAAAATTTTCATGGTAAATCGTCATTTTCTTAGTAATCGTTTCATAGAAAAGGTCTCGCAACAACAAAAAATGTTTATAAAATAATAATTCTGTCAGAACTGAACGAGTCTTAGATTTCAAATCTATTTTTTTTATAATAAAAACCAAAACAAATGATTGTGACATTTTCGATTAGAAACCTTTGGTTCAACCTAATCATTTAAACCTATAAAAAAGCAATGCGTCAAACAAAAATTGGTATACTTTACATACAAAGTACGAAACAACCTAAATCTATAAAAATTCATTAAATGCAATATCGAAGTTTATCCCTTCTTAAGGTATCGAAGATTCTTTCGCGCAATCGAACACAACTAAATTAATTGTTTGTGCTTCTCCATGTGGCGCTTTATATCTCTCGACTTGACAGTACTGTAAGAACAACAAACACAAGCATATCTTAAACAGCAACTATGGTACTTAGGATCAGCCTTCGAGTAAACACCAGGACAGTTCGGGCAATAGAACAGTCCCTCCTCGTTCGTCTCGTTGTTCCCTCGAGCTTTTCTCAAGCGGCTCATGTACACCGGGCAGTACTTGACGTTGGCACGGCTGTAAATCGTCTGGGAACGATGCTTCTTGCGAATGTGATCCAACAGAACTCCGTCATCCGTGGTCGGCGTCACGAACTCGCAGTAAGGACAGCTGAAGTCGTACAAGCTGTAGCAGCGCTGGGCTCCCTTCGACAGGATCGGCTTGTCCGAGACGAATATCAGAGCGCAGGTGCAGTTTTTGGCATTGACGTCGCGCTTGCTTCTTTTGCTGCTTTGGACTGGATTGCTCGTGGTGGATTGATGCTTTCGACCGTCGCCGTTCAGCCAATCCAGGATGCTCGATTTCTGATCTTCCTCGAGTTTGACGTCCGATTTGTCCGGGCGATTTCGAAGCTTCCGCTTGAACGTAAAAGGATTCACTTCGAGTTGCGCGTGAGATTCTTTCTCTACGTTTCTGGGAAAGAAGAAATTTAAAATACTCCTCTGATTTTCGTCAGCATTGCTTTCGGCTAATATTTGAGATCCAAACTTGACTACTGTCGTAGGAATCTTCTCGTCAACGCTTAAAACATCTATATCATCTTCTTGGTCCTCACTTTTAATTGGCAATTGCAAAGTAAGGCCTGAAACAAAGGGTTTCGAATAAAAAAGAAAGAAAACGAGGGGAGACAAAGACGCTTCACAGATAGGATGTTAAGTCCACATGTATATCTTTCTATCTACGACAATACAAGAAGACACGTTTCCTTCGGATATGACTGGAATTGAATTAAAACACTTCAAAAAAAGAAAAAACATTTTATTTTATTTATTAGCAAAAAATTTGTATAAAAAAGTAATAGGGTTTTCAGTAGTCAAAGAGTAACAGAAGGTTTATTAATAAATATACAAACTTTAAAGTGATAAAAATTTATTCTTTGAAATGATACAAATTCTTTCATTTATGTCAGAGGTCAATGTCAGTGAAAATACTTTATGTCGATAATTATGATAAAAGGGAATTGATTTTTATCTGAGTTCTTTTGGAGTATATTTTTTATAAAATATTCAACTCTTTGAACAGAAGAGTCTGAAAAAGAAAAGAAGAAGCATTTCGGTTAAACAAGATTCAATAATATTTTGTTTTGAAACTTTTTGACAAACTGTAAATTATAAAATCAATGAAAATTTATTTTATAATCTTTGATTATTATAAAAAAAATATATATAAAACTTACAAAGACCAAAGATAACTCAAATAAAAAATAAATAAAAATTTTTTCACGTTAATCAAAGAGAGGCATACAGAAATGAATGTCACTGTCAATTCTTCCCATAAAATACCATTTTATTATTAAATAGTAGGAAGCGCATGAAACTATTATTTTTTATACATATTAAAGGCTTTCTTTGCATTATATACTATATACTAATCTGCGACTTTTTGAGAGCTCGATTAAAAATTCTCACGTTAATAAAAAAATGATATCTGGTTACAATGGAGCCTTAAAAAATCAGCTTCGTCGTTCAACTTTTCAATGCAATAGCGGGTACAAAAAAATGAGTGAATCATGACTAGCACGAGAAACGCGACGTACATCGAGAAAAGGACATTCTTACATTCTTAAACAATAAATAATCAAAGTTCTCTTTGCACAAGGGGCACTTGAAAATTTTCCGAAATAGTCGAATGATCTTCCTCCCTCAGCGTCCGACCTCAAAAACTGAATAAAAAACCCCCAGCTAAAACTCTCAAATCCTGAAAAAAAAAGAAAAACCGGAGCTCATTGCACGGCGCTGTCGCGCAGGATGTCGTAGCAGTAAACCCTGGAGCCCTGGTGCATCTTCCTGATGTGCTTGTACAGGCTGAACGGCCACTTGCTGCGCATACTGCAGTAGGGACAGGCGAATCTTGGCGTCCGGTTGCAGTCGTACTTCATGTGCTGGACGACGCTGCTCTTCGCCGAGAAGCGCTTCGGGCACTTGGGGCACTGGAAGCTCTTGGCGGAGACGCGCTGGATGTAAGTGGATCCGCACAGCGGGTTACTCACCGGCAGCTCGATTACGATGCGATCGTTGGCGGCTGCCTGGTGGTGGTGACGCTTCGAGCCGTACGGCCGCCAGTTTACTGTACAGAGATAGAAAGCTTTTTTAAGTGTGAGAGAGCGAAAGGGGCGAAAGTAGGTTCGTTGCTTGCACTGGGGAGGGTGTCCTGAATAATGATCTGGATTTCGAAGACTAAAATATTACTCTGTATTAGAAAAGTTTTTGTAGAAGTAGGAATGGCATTATTTAACTCGGGATGAATCCTACTGGTTTGTGTTCGAAAATGTGGATTGTTTATAAGTCGTTAAATCCGTATTGCGCAGGAGTCGTCCTGAGTTAAATGAATTAGTTTGTTTTTCCAGTACTGAATAATAGATTCATCTATTTGCTCCATATTATTATTTGGAGACAATGTTTACTACGCGTCTTTTTCAGTGCGAATTGGCTGTAAATGTCAGGATTGAAAAGAGGAATCTTCAAGTCGTGAACAAAGACTACTAAGTAAGCACCAGCATTTTGTACACAGATAACTATGCAAAGTATATTATTGACTTTAATAATATTCTTCAACTTGTAATCTTCCATGTAGAGACAAGACGAGTTTGCAAGGCGTTGTCGATATACGTACTTTAAAGCAACATTCTTTTTGGCTACGACATAAAGCGAAAATAAAATTTGGCATTCCAACGTGTAACTGAACTCCGTTAATCCGTGCAATTTTCATCTAAAATAAGAAAACTAAGAAGCATCTTTAATTTCATTGGCTAAACGTAAGTAAACTTTACAGGTTTCTTAAATAATTAGTTTGGTATTAGTTCGTTTTGAAGGTGGGAAATAAATTTATTTAGAAAAAATATTGTCAAAATAATAATTTATTATGCGTCACAAATCTCGGAGGTAAGTAGTAAAAAAATAAACCAGACTCTCGTCTACAGAAAATAAAATACTTAAACGATTTCGATCTTCTTGAAAGTTGTATTTTATTTTTCTTTCAAACCTTCTGCTGAAAGCTTCTAAATTAAAAATATCATACAAAAAATTGTAGAAAAAAAACTTGAGTGATTTTTGAAAAAGAACCAAAAAATTCCATTTAATATTAAGTAATAACAATACAATAGACCAAAGAGCGTCTATTATAAATCACAGCGCGGAATGGAAAGCATAAGAAGGGAAACGCTAAAAAAAAATTTCTTGACTCTGGGCTCGAAAGCCCATCCTAAACGGACGTGAAGTGCTCGACTTCGCAGTGTCTCGCCAGCGAGTTTAACGAGGCGACGGCGGTCTTGCACCAAAGGCACACGAAGATCCTGCGACACTCGTGGAGCAAATGTGCGCGCATCCTGCTGACGGTCATAAATCTACTCGGGCAGCGCGGACACAGGAACGCCGACGAGCTCAAGGAGAGGTCGCGCTTGTGGTAACTGCTCCGGCAGTTGGTCGAGCTTTCGAAGCTGGCCTTGCAGAACTTTCTGGCGCCCGGATGACAGCTGGTCACGTGCTCGTACAAGGCCGGGGTGTGCTCGCTCAGCGAGAATTCGCAGTGCGGACAGTGGAAGTCGTACAGACGGAGACAGTACTTCAGGTGGCTTCGCAGTTTCTTCTTGTCCAGGAAGCTCTTGTGGCAGTTGTCGCAGCTGAAGCGGAGAAATGACTTGGAGTCCTCGGACTTGACGACCGGGAACCAACCGACCGGCTCTTCGAGATCGTCCTCCAGTTTTATTACTTGCACTTGGCATGGTTTTACCGCGACCTGTCGATTTGATACGTTTGCGTAAGAGAATCGATTGCCGCTGGGCTTAAGCTCGCTCGAATCGTCAAAGTTCATGATGTCGATCTCTTCGTCTTCGTCGGCATTTTCTTGTTGCCTGCTGTCTGGTTCTTTTGGAGTTTTATGTTCTCGGTGAAAGGCGGTTTTATCAGGAACTGAAACAGAAAAAAGGCCTACTGTGATGTGAGTAATATTGTGGGAGTAAAATGGCAGATTGGATAGAAGCCAGTTAGTTGTCTTAAAACGCATGCATAATGATGATTGTTATAGTCAAGAATGAAAAGATATTTTGATTTTGATTATTTCTCGAAAATAAAAACTTTATTTAAAAAAATTATTTTCGTACAAAAATTCAACCATCTATAACTCGCTAATGAAAACAAAAAGGCACTTATATTTTAGCAATAACGTTTTATACTAAGAGAGAGAAATGAAAGAAGTAAAAGGAACGCTAAAATATGTCTTAAATAATAATTAATTTCTTTTTATATAAACGAAAGTAGAAAGCTTTACATCAAAACACATTTAACTCTTCTGACTCGATCTTCTAAATATGCTTCACAGCCTTAACATGCTTTTCCATAGATCGCTTATCCATGTATGACATTTTACACCACGGACAAACGGTAAGTTTCCGGCATTCCAAAAGTACATGTGAATTCAACCTGTGTTTATTTTGAAAAGTACTAGGACAAGTTGGACACTTAAATGGTTTGGATTTTTGCCGTCTGTAATGATTTATATTTGAACAATTAAAGGAATTTTCAAATGCCGCTCTGAAAAAGGGGGAGCTATTTTTATGCGAGGTTTTAAGATGCTCCAATATGGCAGGTGAAAACGTTGAAGTTTTGAAATCGCAATAAGGGCACGAGAAGTCGTAAAGTTTGTAACACGTTCTCAAGTGGACTTTCAAGTCAATCTTCTTAAGGAAGAATGATTGACAATTATCGCATTCGTATTTGAGTCCTGTTAAATCATTATTAGATCTTTTTAAATCATCCTCTGCCAAAACTTTTACTGGTATTATTTTTTTAACTTTGTTAATCTGTTTTTTATCTTTACGACAATAAGTTTTTGTTTTGAACTTCGGTTGTGACGTTTTTCGATTCAACAGTCGTGGATTTGCCATAGCTTTAAAGTCTATTTTTCTTCTTTTCCTTTTTGACCGACCATTTATAAGCAAATTATCGACGCCGAAACCTTTTGAATATTCTATTGAATAACAAAGACTTTGGTGTTTTCTTAATAATTGTATAGAATTAAACATTTGGGAACAGTTTAAACACTCGTAACTCATTTCTGTAAGCAAAGGTTTGCTTTTCTCGATATTGTCATCTTCATCATTGCAATCTTGAACGTCGCATTTCTGAATTTCCAAAAATGGATTGACGAAAAAATCTGTAACAAATTTGAAAAAAAAAAAAAAAACAAGAATGTAAAAAAATGTTGAAAAAAAGTAATTAAAGCAAATAATAACATTCTAGAACACGAGATTTTTTTGAAGAACAAGAAGGAAACGAACTATTTAGAATGATAAAGTTCTTATCAAATCTTTATTATACTCTTTAGCTTAGTTAATATAAAAATCAAACAGTCTTTTATTTTCATTACTTGTGCAAACATTGAAGGTTGTAAAAGGTTCTGACCAAAATTTCACAACATGTTTATCATATTTTTATTGTAAATGAAATATATTACACCAAGACACTTAACAGTTAAATATACTTTGGTAAAGAATTCTTTGGTCACATAACGTTTTCATTGAAATGATAGCAAAATACGTTTCGTTTCACGGTCAAGTGATGATTTTGCTCCTTCATTTTAAAAATTCGTTCAATTATCGCTTCCAGCTGCAAAAGAAAATAATACGCGTATTAATAAAATCAGTAATCACATTCCTCGTTAAAAATTCAATCCAAAAACAAGTGTAATATATCGATCAATAGTTCAAATTTCCCGATTAAATCAGCACGCATCAAATGTCAAATATTAACGTACCCATTCACGAACCGGCTAATTTTCAGCAACACAACCCAATAAACAATCAGCCAATAATCAGACAATTCAATTATATCTCAACCAAAAAACACCCCCGTCCAACTCACCGTCTAAAAGACCTTCTTCTTCCCGCTCTCCAGATCGTAAAAGAAGACGTCCCTGTCGTGGTGCTGAGTCCTAATGTGTCGGCGGACGTGAGTCTTGACCTTGGTGCGGTAGGGGCAGTAGGGGCACTTGAAGCGCGGCTTCTGGCCGCAGTAGTGGCGCAGATGCGCGACCAGGTTGTGCCGCCACTCGAAGAACGAGGGGCAGCGCGGGCACGGATAGCCCTCGCGGTGCCGCCGCAGGGATGGCGCCGCTGCAACACACACAGACGCACGAGCTGTTTTTGGGCCTGAGGAGCTTACTCTCGAAGGCATGCGTGAGTTAGTGGAGGCGGAGATAATGGGAGGGGGGGGGAAAGTGTAGAGC